>JAQZBX010026427.1:10895-29053 GCA_029593785.1 Cabassous unicinctus | reverse complement strand
TTCTTGGTGTGGATTGTAATTTTTTGTTGGTGTTTTGGCATCTGGCTTACTAGAGTATTTATTCTGGGTGTAGTTTTTCTCTTTAGTTTAGGGCTTCCTGCCCTTTTCTCCCTGCTGGTTGTGTAGTAGGAGCCAAGGATGTAGTTGGTGCTATAAGCTGTGGAGGCTCAAGCTATCCTCATTGCCCCAAGGACCATTGAAGCTTCTCCCCATTTTCTCCTTTGCCAGGAGTAGGGACAGAGCCACAGCTGTGGGGAATAATCCAAGTCATGCAGGCCTAGACTGTAGTTGCCCAGAGAGACTGATGAAGCTTCACGCCCCTTTCTCTCCTGCCTGGGGCAGGGATGGAGCTACATGTGTGGGCAGCAATCTATGCAGTACAGGTCCAAGATGACCACAGTTGCCCTGGTAGACTTCTGATTATTCAGTCTGTGCCAGCTAAATGTACCTGCAGTTACCTGGATAGGCTGGTGCAGGGCCCACCAGCTTCCTCCTTGCTATAGGTGGGCTGAAGCCTAGGCTAGGGCTGCAGGCCAATCTGGGTGAAAGAAACAGGTCTCTACCGGCACTGATTTTCAATCAGCCGGCTTCCCCTCAGGCTGGGGGTGGAGTCAAAATGGTGGCCACCAGCCTCCTTCTGACTTGGAAAGGCTCAAACTTTAGCTGTTCTTAGGGTTATACTTTAGCCAGCCGAATTGACTAATCAGTAGCTGAAATCAGTGGCCAACCATCTCTTCCTGCCCTGTTTTTGGGAAATGGAGCTTCCAATTCCTGCCACAGAATAGCTCCTGGGGCAGCTTGCGCTGCCAAAGTAGGATGATCACCAGCCTCCGTGGTGTGGCTTGTAATTTCCCGGAAAGGCTGGCGCAGCTCCCCCCCAGCTTCCTTCCTGCCGGAGGTGGGCCTGGGGCTTACGCTAGAGCGACAATCTGATCTAGATAGAAAAAAGCCAGTCCCTACCAGCACTGTGATTTTTAGTCAGTCCTGCTTCCCCTCATGTCAGGCACGGAGTTAAGGTGGTGGCCACCGATTTCCTTCTGACTTGGACAGGTTCAAACTTTAGCTGTTCTTAGGATTATACTTTAGCCCACTGAATTTACTAATCAGTAGCTGAAGTTGGTGCCCAACCCTCTCTTCCTCCCCCATTTATGGGAAGTGGCGCTTCTAATTCCAGCTGCGGAACAGCTCTCGAGGCGGCTTGTGCCTCCATGGAGGATGGGCACTAGCCTCCATGGCATGGAGTGCTCTACTTATGAATCTTCTTGCAGATGAGCAGTCTCCTCCTTCCATTCTTTCAAGGATGCTGCAGGATGCACTTCTGGTCTCCTGCAGCCCCCAAATAAGTGCTCCAGTTAGTTGTGGATGATCACCAACCTCCCCATAGCAGTAGCTGATTCTCGGAGCTCTTTACTCTGCTGCCATCTTGCTGGTTGTCCTCGAGACCTGCTGCTTTTTATAGTATTGCTTGGATTGTTATTGTTTTTTAAACCACAAGTGCATATAGTTAATTTAATCATACTCCCAGGTCATAGCACTTGAGTATCATTGTTTTATGCAAGGTCTTTCTCATGATTTTTAAAAATTTATCCCCCTTCATCCCCTTTCTCTTATTTCCCCTTCCCTACAATGAACAGCCATTTTAACGTGTTTAATGCATATCCTTTTTTGGGTGACAGTCTTCTAAAAACTTACTGTTTTGTGCACAAGTATTTTAACATATGTAAATGTTAATACTATAGTTCTGTTTTTCTTTGTATTTAACACAACCTTTTTAAGATCTCTCTAAGCTGATGACTGTGTGTTTAGTTCATTGCTTATGCTCGCTGCACGATATAATGTTCATCCACAGCATTTTTTCTGTTTTCTCCCCCAGCAAGGAACCCAGATTACCTCCAACTCCCCACCAGTCCAGTTTCATCCTCCTACTTATACCTTCATGGACCTGTGTGAGGGTTGCTTTGGGAGGCAGACCTAGGGGAGGAATTGTTAGATGATATATATATGTATTTATCAGGAGTCTAGAGTGCCAGTTTTCTCTTCAGAATGGCTGTACCTCTTGCAAGCTCTGCATGAACATTCTTCTATCCATCCTTTGCTCTCAACATTTGGCTTTATCCAACCTTCCTGTTTTCCTCAGTCTCATTTTAATTTGCATTTTCCTGATTACTAATGAATTTAAGATATCTTTAAATGCTGGTTGCCTTTTGAGTTTCTTCTGAAAATTGTCTCTTTATATCTGCAGTGTATCTTTATTTTGAGGTTGTATGTGTTGTGTGCAGGAATTTTTTGGTTTATTTTATATTTTATTCCTTCTTGGTGTTAGAAATTGTGACTGTCTCCTCACAAACTATCTTCTTAATAACTTTCTCTTCATTGATTAGAAACTCTAAATTAAAAAAAATAAAAAAAATATAGTTCACAAACTTTATATTTCACACATTTTAAGTGTACAGTTCAGTATTTTTAAGTATTTTTTGCTTGTTGTCTGCTCATTTTCTTTAGGAGGCACTGGGAACTGAACCCGGGATGTCCCATGTGGGAGGTGGAGGCTCAACTTCTTGAGCCACATCCACTCCCCAGAAACTCTTAATTTTGATGTTATTAAATTCATCAGTACTTTTTGTTAAGGTTTATATTTTGGTAGTTCTAAGAAGTCTTTCCCTTATGCATGTATAGCTCAGATACTCATATTTCTAATGTTTTGGGTTTGGTTTGGGTCTTCAGTTCATTTGGAGTTCAACTTTATATGTAGATTAGAGATCTATCTATCTCTGTCTGTCTATCTATCTGACTAACAATCCTGTATCAGTTTTTCAAAAGCAAGGTCATGATTTTGGGGGGCTGTAGAAAGGAAATAAAAACTTGGGTGGACATGGGGTTTTGCAGGAAGAGAATTGTCCCTCCCTTCTCTCCCCTATTTCTGTCTCCTCAGAAACTGCTGTTCTACAGATCTCACTAAATTTAAGTGAAAACACTGAAGATTATCCAAATTTGTATTTTTAAGAAAAGAATCAGTTTCATTTATCTCAGTTTACTATACTGTTAGCTTTTAAAATAATTCACATTTAATATTGAGAATGTTGATTTTATCTTTTAATTTAATAACTTTTTTTTTTTTTTTTTAAGGGTTACTTAGAGTGGTTTGTAAGAGAGTTGATTGTGGATATCTTAAAAGCCTTTTTGATTTTTAGGTGATTTACTGAGTAACCTGTTGCAGAGTCCTAGTTCAGCCAAACTGTTGAATCAACCAATCCCCATCCTTGATGTGGAGAGTGAGTATATCTGCTCCCTGGCCTTGGAGTGCCTGGCTCATCTCTTCAGTTGGATCCCTCTGTCTGCCAGCATCACCCCATCCCTCCTTACCACCATCTTCCACTTTGCGCGCTTTGGCTGTGACATCCGGGCCAGAAAGATGGCATCAGTTAATGGCAGTAGCCAGAACTGTGTTTTGGGTCAGGAACGTGGCCGGCTTGGGGTTCTGGCCATGTCCTGCATCAATGAACTCATGTCCAAGAACTGTGTGCCAGTGGAATTTGAGGAGTATTTGCTGCGGATGTTCCAGCAGACTTTCTACCTCCTCCAGAAAATCACCAAGGAGAACAATGCCCACACGGTGAAGCGCAGGCTAGAAGAACTTGATGAGAGGTAATGAAAAGAGGTGGGGCCGGTTGTGCCCTGAGAAAGGGTCTTGATGTTCATTTATCATGTAGTGCTGCATAGTGCCTCTAATCCTCTTTGATTTCAGAATCTGGGGCTCCTGATGAGGAACGGAAAGGTAGGTGTGTATCAGTAAGTCTGAGATTAGCTGGAAGGGCTAGGGGGGTTAAGGGAAGTGAGTTGAGTTTGAAAAGTAACTGAATTGCGTAGGTTCGTTGTCCTTTTTTTCCCCATCCATCTCCCGTCCTCCCTACCCTTTGTCCCCTTCTTCCTCACTATCTGCCTGCAGGTCTGAGGTGGAGCAGGAACTGAGACTGCTGCTCATGCATAGCCAAGAACAGGAGAAAAGAGGTCCGTGGAGGTACAGGAGTTATAATCTGCCTTTTCTTACTTGGTGTCGCTGGTCAGGTTTTACTATTTGATTTTTCCCAAGTGAACACCTTACAGGGCATAGGAATGTCGTCATTATTGTGAGTTTTACACAGGCAAGTTTTCATCAAAAGATAGGAGAGATGTTCACGTGGGCATGTGTCAGTGTGGTGCACACCTATGTTTCTTTCTTTATTGTTCTCTTGAATGGTACCAAAAATTACTTAGCTGGTTTTTTCTTAAAGCACTCTAAAAGATGCATCTATCATAGCACCTTGAGGTCATTTATATATCTTGCAGCAGTCATACACATGATGCTACTGCTGTTTAAAAGCAAAAGAGAAAATTATAAAGTTATATTAAGTTTCATGTTAACTGTGTTCAGAAACTTTCAAGCAGATAAACTATATTGGTTTAGTAGATATTTATAGATTGCCTGGCAGCAAATGTTTTTACTATGTTAATCAATTTTCCCTGGATTGTTTTTTGTTAAACTATACAGAATTAAGCTATTTTCTTTGCTTTAGAATATAGCAGACTATAAAGATGAGTGCCTAAAGTTAAGAAAGTTTTAGTGCTTTTTAAATTTGCCATTTTTTATTGTTTCTCTAAAGTTAAAAAAAAAGGTACATAAGATTATTTTTGTTTGGTTCATTATAAACAAGCTTTGTGTGGAATTCTTGTAGAAAATCACAAAAGAACTCATCATCTGATATGGTAATGTTTTTCTTTTCATTACTTGGTAATAGCTTTCTATATGAATTCATAAGTATCAGTATTTGAACACCCAATTTTATTCCTTTCTAGCTTTGGTTGAGAAAGTTTGTATTATCTTAAGTTAAAAAAAAAAATCTAACTGCTTGTGAAAAACCATCAAATATCAGTTGTTTTGACTCTTGGTGTAGTGTAATGTACTCACATAGTCTGTAATGGTGGACATTTGGGTGGTATAGAAATGTCATCTGGATTATCTGTGTTGTACTGATTTTGTTACATGTAACTTTTGTGCTCTTGGTTTTGTATTTTAATGCTATGCTTCCTATTGCCCTGTGAAAGCTGAGAGGTGCCTGGAAGCAGAAAGGTGACATAAACAATACTGTGTGCTTGCTTCCTGGCTCTTGAGTCCCTTACCACTAATTCTAAACACCTACGTCCGTTCTCAGTTGTTTAGGAGCTGCTTAACCCAGGTCGTTTGCTTCTCTTCTCTGTTGCCTTTTTCTAACTTTCTACTGTTCATTAGCACCTGTACCAGAAGGTGGGCAAGGGAAAGAAAATGAGGTGAAATAAAACCTGTAGTTGTAGTTATTGGACAATTCTGTTTTTATTTATTTTTTTATTGGGTTGGAGATTGGAATTAAATTGAGATTGTTGGATATTTTACCCATGACTTCTCTTTGTGTCTTTATGGGTGGTAGGGAATTGAGTACCTTTTCTTAAAGTTATATTATATTATAGTAAACTGGTTGGCAAATTGGAATATCCATATACAAATACAATGCAATAAATAAGCTGAATGAGGAATGAAGAGTTTCTACTTTTGAGTTATTAGTGATTGAAGAGGTCGGAAGTCTCTTTGTACTTCCCTGTCACTAAGAACAATTGATTTTAGTGCCTTGTTAATGTTATTGTAGTGTTTCGCCCTGTGACCCACAGAGATAGCTATTCTCCTTATCAAACAAATTAATTAAAAAACAAAACAAAACTGCAAATAAACTCATTTCTGTTTGTATGAGCCAGCCATATAGGGGTCAGACAGGCAGGTTGGCTATCCTCAGGATGATATGTCCCAGGAATAATATGGGAGATTTTATTCTGGGCCACTTCGGCTCTTCTTAGGGATAGTCTTCTTCTCCCCCTTTATTATTTCACACATCTTTGCTTAAAAACAAAGACAAAAACAAAAATCTTTCACAATTACGAGTTTCAGAATTGCTTTTAACCATTATTTAATTTTTGGCCAAGACTTAGTAGATCTTTTCCTTTTATATTAGTCTCTGAAATGTGATTTCTGAAGGTATGTCCATCTCATTTTCTAATCACCTTTTGGTATTTAGGAGCTTAAAATGACAGTTTCTGAAATGTGAGAGTGATGATGTGCTGTGTGTATTTAATAACAAAAAAATTTCTTATCCTTGCAGCTGTGACCCACACTCTTCTGTGAATACAAATGGATTGGGGTTCATTGTGATGTGAACAGAAAGGGCAGTGGATTGGGAATGGATGATGATAGTCCCGATCTGCCTTGAGCTGGCTGAGTGACCTTGGGCCAGTCACTTTATCCTGATTGGCCTTGGTTTCCTTGTCTGTATAATGGAAGCATCAGACTAAATTGTCCCTGAGGCCTCTCCAGCTCTAGCAGCCTTCCTCCCTTATATTTGAAATCACTTTTAGAATGGATTGGGATATATATGTTTAATTAGCACCAGGAGCCAGAGGGTAGGGAAAAAAAGTAAACATTTAGGTGCAAGCCTGAATATATCTTACCAGGATGCCAAGCCCTTTGAATAGCTTTGCTTTATTTTTGTGTTTTTAGCACAATTATTTTAACATTTTGGCCTTCTAGCGAAGAAAACTAGCCTTCCAGATTTCCTAGATTGAAGTGTCACACATGATCTACCCATTAACTTTTTAGCACCATTTCCTTTCACTTTAATTGGGTCATGTCACAAATGAGTTAGAGAAAATGAGAGCACTAGCTTATAAGAAACCTTAATAGATAGTATCTGAGGATTAAAGTTGCTTTTCTGCTATGTTTCAGGTGGTAATGGAATGAAGGGTTGCCTGTCCTATAGGTAATTGTTGCAGGCCTTTATATTTTTAACTGAAACTATGTTATCAATCCATATAGTTCTTTTTTGAAAGACTTTGGATTGAATTCAAGTTCTTTTTTAAGGAGGTGAGTAGGTTTCTTACTGTCACTTTTTGTCTTCTTGTCTCATTTAGCTACATTGAGAAGTTTACTGACTTTCTGCGGCTCTTTGTGAGTGTTCATCTAAGAAGAATTGAGTCCTACTCTCAGTTCCCCGTGGTGGAGTTTTTGACACTCTTGTTCAAATACACATTTCATCAGGTAAAGCACCAGAATTGCCCTTCCCCGCAAACAACAACAACAAAACAAAACAAAACCAAAAACAAAAAACAAAATGTCTACCTAGTTATTTTCAGGGATTTTTTTTTTTTTTCCATATTATTCCCAAACACCTGTATAGTACTTACTTTGTGAAGATTAATACATTTAATTTTCATAACAACCCTAGGAGGTAGGTACCATTATTACTGTTATCTCCATTTTTCAGACAAATTGAGGCACAGAGAGTAAATAACTTGCTCAGAATCATGCATTTAGTAAGTGGAGGCACTGGGATTTGAACCCTCAAAGTCTGTGCTGGTTACCATTGTTATGTTAGGGAAGCAAAAATATATAGAAAAAGTCTGGAATTAGGGCATTTAGGGAGCAGATGTAGCTCAGTGGTTGAGCGCCTGCCTCCCACGGTACCTCCTTAAAAAACACAAACATACACATACCTTGGAAGTAGGGCATTTAGTTCTATTCTGTAACTGTCACTAAAACTTCCCACAAGAAGGTTATATATATAGCTGTCAAGAGTTAAGTTTTGGTAGTGTCCAGTTTTTTCCCATTCAGCAAATATTTTTTTGAGTTCCTGTTATTTGAGGAGCTAGGCATATAACCTTCACAAGCAAAGTTCTTGCCTCCATGGTGTTTACATTCTAGTGATCCAGTGTTTTTAAAATAGATATACACACACATATATATATATATCTTAAAAACAGCTTTATTGTGGTATAATTTACACACCGTGAAATTTACCCATTGTAAGTATACAATTTAATGATGTTCAGTAAATTTATGGAATTGTGCAACTGTCACCACAGTCCAATTTTAGAATATTTCTATCACCCCCCAAAAGTTCTCTTGGGCCATTTGTGTGTGTTTTTAAAATAAACCTTCTATTGAAGTATAACACAAATGCAGAAAAGTATATAAATCTTAAGTGTATAGCTTGATGAATTCTCCCAAAATGAATGTGCCCACCAGCCCACCACCTAACTCAAGAAAAAGAACATTACCAGCACCCTACAAATCCCCTCCGTGTCATTTCCCAGCCACTTTTCCCTTCTTTCTCTCTCCAGAGGTAACCTCAATCCTAGCTTTTAACACCACAGATTACTTTAGCCTACTTTTGAACTTTATAAATGAAATCACAAGATATATTCATTTTGTCTGGGTTTTTCATTCCAACGTTATGTTTGTGAGTTTTATCCGTGTTCTGTGTGGTAGTAGTATGTTCATTTTCATTGCTTATTATAAGTCATTATCTGAGAGGCAAGGGTCTAACACTGGGAGGGATGCATGTATATGGTAGGGGATTTGGAGCAAGACTAACATGAAGGCTAGCCCTTCTCCAACAGGTACTTGGCACATAAATAAAAATGAGTACCCAGTGGTAAGGGTGAACCACTCCTGGATTGGGGGTGGAGAGACAGGTAGAAGTGTCCAGATGTCTGATAGAGGAGCCAATGAGAGTAGAACAAGAAGGAAAACAAGCTGAGCTTACCAGACTTAGAATAGAGAAGGTGATGAAAGAGATTGTGGGAGGGTGAGGATGTAGGGGAGAAGCCTCAGGGGTGGGAAAGTTTTGAGATGGATCCAGAGGAATCTTAAAGGAGACCAGGAAAAAAAGAAGGGTTTCGGAGAACTGAGTATTAAATAAACACTTTAGTTAAGTGCAGCTAAGGGAGCCAGTACTGAGGTCAGAAGGAAGGGGTTTGTTTGAGAAAATGGAATGAAAGTCTTGAAATTTTGCTCCCTTTGCAAAATGAGATCTTTTTGTATGTATGGTATAGAAGAAAGCAAAAAAAGTGTTTTAAAATATCCATGTCTTAGACCTACTTTTTTGGACTAGGACCCAAAAGTTCTGCGTTTGAGCTCTGGTTATTTTTATTAGGTCTATGAACTTGAGCAAGTCTTCTTAAAATTTCCTTAGATTTCAGTATTGCATCTAAGAAGATAGTCTGCAGTAGGCATCTTCAAGATTTTTATCAGTGCTCATCCTCTATGATTCTTTCACTATAATTCTATATTTATTGGTTTTCCATTGAACTGAAAGCTGTGATTTTATATTTGGAAAAAGAAATAGACCTCTCGGCATGAGAAAAACGTGCTGTTTTCTTCTTCACGCTGAAGATTGCTGTCAGCTGAATTCACTTCTGCTCCCTTGGCCTTTCTTCCTTTCTGGGAGGCAGGCTGCGGCAGTAGGTGTCTTTGTGGTCCAGCCAGAATTAGATTTTCAGCATTGGGGAGAAGAGGGGCAGGAGCCTGTGACACCTTCTGTTCCAGTTCACCTTTGGGTAGGCAACCCTTTGCTGAATGGAGAAAAGATGGGGTATGCTCTAGGATCAGGAGCTAGTAGTAGGGGAGTTCTTTGGGATAAGATTTAAGGTAAGAATTTTCAAGAATTTTTAAGAGCTCTAAGTTCTAAGAAAGCATGATCTTACTTTATCATAGTTTTATTATCCGTAAAATGGAAAAAGTGGCTTGCCCTTTTCTTGTCTAGAGGGTTATTATGATTGTACCCAATATTTTTGCCTTTTATTTCTAAAATTCATTGAAATTTTAGTACTACTAAACATTGTTTCTTCTTAATGTTTTTTCTTTTTTCTTTTCTTTTCTTTTTTTTTTTAAGATTTATTTATTTATTTATTTATCCCCCCCTTGCTGCTTGTGTTTGCTGTGTCCATTTGCTGTGTTCTCTCTGTCTGCTTACCTCCCCCTTGCTGTGAGGTCTTGCTGCATCAGCCCACCGCGCCGTGCTGGCCGGCCTGCCCTCACAAGGAGGCCCCGGGAAGCGAACCCGGGGCCTCCCATATGGTAAAGGGGGCTCTATCGATTGAGCCACACCCGCTTCCCTCTTTTTTTTATTAGAGCAGTTGTTGTAGGTTTATAGAAAGATTGTGCAGAAGGTTAGAGTTCCTGTACCTCCTCGCCTCCCGTTTTCCCTATTAACACTTTGTACTAGTCCTTTGTTACAATTGATGAAAGAGTATTATTAGAATTATACTATTAACTATAGCTCATAGCTTACAACACTCTTTGTGTTGTACAGTTTGTTTTGTTTTTGTTTTTTGGTAACTTATCTACAATGTAAATTTTCCTATTGTATCCACTTTCAAGTATAGAGTTCAGTGGTGTTGATTATATTCACAAGGTGACTCCATCACCATCATCCATTGCCAACATTTTTCCATCACCCCTAACAGAAACTCCATACCAGTTAAACATTAACTCCTCATTCCTCACTTGCACCTGACCCTGGTAACCTGTATTCTAGTTTCTGACTTCACAAATTTGCATATTCTGCTTGTTTCTTATAAGAGAGACCGTATGGTGTTTTGTCCTTTTGTGTCTGGCTTATTCCATTCAACATTTTGTAGTACTGGTAAACATTTTGAAAGAACAGCAATAAGACAAAGGACTGTGTTAATATCTTTCTTTAACCATTGTTCCTTTTTCCTTTTCTACATCTTTTCTTTAACCTGAGTGTCCTGCTGGCAGTGCATCTACCCACTAGGTGCTCCCCAGGGTTTTGCTTCCCCCATCTCTTTCCTTGCTTACTGAGCCCTTTGAGGTTCTTGTATAAGCATACAACTTCTCTGTCTTCTTTCTCTGAATTTTATATCATCACCAGTTCCTTCTTGGACTTGCATTTTTCATTTGCTCTTTCTTCCTAAAACAGTGCCAGAGATGGTATGGCAGAGGGGAGGGGGCTGTGGATCGGGGGTCTTAAGAGCCATATTCTGGTTTTGTTTCTGTTCCTTAATTATTTTGTCATCTTGGGCGGGTGACTTCTGAGGCTTGGTTTCTTTGTCTCTAAAATGGGAAGAGGAAAAATATTTGTTCACTTTCTAGGACTATTGTGACACTCAAATAGATGAAAACTAAACACTGAAAAGCACTTGGAAGATAAAAATGTTATTCATTTCATACAGAAACCTGCCAGGAGTTTTAGTGATTAATCAGCCCTGGAATCTGAAAAGTAAACCTGAGTACAGACATATTTTTAAAATGGATCTGTGAGCATTCTAAAAAGTTAGATGACTCTAAAGATAGCCTATAATCTTTATGACCATAACAGTCTGTGTCCACAGCAATTGTCGAAGGCTACAGGGATCATGGGCAGGCTGTAGACAGCTCACAGGACTCGGAGGGGGGCCTTCAGAGAGATATTGATGTGAATGGTGGTGTTTCAGGTCCAAATAGCAAGTGTTTCTGCCCACTTTTTTTTTTTTTCCCCCAACCTTGAGCCACTAGTAAATCCTCAAATCAAAGGCATAGGTGTAATTGTAAGGTGCTTTGAAATATCCATGACACTTGGCCTTATGTGGGACCTTTTCTCAAAAGCACTTCCATGCACTCTGATCACTTGTGTTCTTTTGAGGAGGCTGGTGATAGTGTCAAACCAAGGAAGGATGACTGGAAGACTTACTTAGTGCAAGTTCAGCAAGTTGAAACCAGGACAAGACTGTCTCCTGGATGGGCGAGTCTAGTAGCCTGTGTACCAGCTACCCAGATTATTGCCCCAGAGCTTATTAATTGTTCCTTCTGGTTATTCTCCTGGCTCACTTCATGTCATTATGGACAACCTGAGTTTTGTGGAGTATAAAGTAGAGACAGGAACTGGTGATTTTGTTTTCTGACGATGGCCCTATCAGTGGTTTTGACTGAGCTGGAGAAGTCTAGTTCCAAGGCTGCTCTTCAGGTGTAAGGCTGGAGGCTGCGCCCTTTTTTTTTTTTTTTTTTTTTTTAAAGTTAAATTTTTTTCTGTCTCAGACTTGAGCTTGAGTACAGAACTCCCACTGCATGCTGCCACCCAATTTTAGTTATTCCTTTTTGCATATATGACAAATTCCTCATATGCCCTTGTAAATTTCTAGATTTCCTTCTGGAGTAGAAGTGGAAGGAAACTGCTACAAAAAGGTGATGGTATTATTTCTTTCCATATCTGACTCTGCCATCAAACCTGTGGTTCAAGAGGCAGTCACTAGCAAAACCAAAGGTTTCTTGTAGGTTGGGAGAATTTGAGTGGAAATATAAGTGATTGGGGGCCACAAGTAGAGACTGAACATGTATGGAAAGGACTAGATGTTGGAGAGTGTAGTACCTGGATTTGACATGAAATAGACTCTCAAGGCTCCTGAGAAAGCTAAGGAGTGCAATGGTCCGAACACCAAGACCCTGCCAGGATTTGCTCTTTTCCTCTCACTTAGTTTGTACTTATCAACACATGGTTAATGGTTACTTTTAGCTTGTTAGACACCTCAGCTTTTGCAGATGGGATAATGCCCTGAGGGTCACATTTAACAAGCTCATTTTGTCTCTGTTACATAGGAAGACTGCACATGTTACTTTCCTTATATTTAAATGTGTAAAGCTGTCACCTTTGTTGTCACTGAAACTTAATTTTTGGCTATGGATGGGCAAACAGTATGGTTTATAGTGGAAAGAGCATTGGGCTGGGGATTAAGGAGGCCTGCTCCTAGCCCTGATCTTGAACAAATTACATCTCTGGATCTCGGTTTCTTTCTTTCTCATATAAGATAATCTGTAAGAACCCTTTCCACCATTTGGATTTTCAGATAGGTTTTTTAATTTTTATTTATTTTTCGAAGTGCTGGGGCCAGGGATTGAACCCGGGACCTCATATGTGGGAAGCCAGTGCTCAACCACTGAGCCACATCGGCTCCCCTGAATTCGTTTTTTCATTTGTTTGCTTATTGTTTGTTTTTTTAGGAGGCACCGGGAAACAGAACCCGGCACCTCTCATGTGGGGGAAGCAGGGCTCAACCGCTTGAGCCACATCTGCTCCCCTAAGACAGGTTTTTGCTTGGCTTGTTTTGTAAGTTAGTTTGTCCTGCATAGTATCTCCCTAATGATGTGTTCTCTGGTACCCTTGTCTTATTCGTTTCTTAAGAGCCCAATGGAGAGGACTGCCTAAAAGCATCAGTTGTAGTATCTAGGACACTGAAAGAATCTGAACTTATAGTTTTACCGTTCTGGTGGAAGTAAATACTGGTGTCTGTGTTTCTAAGGAATAGTTGCATTAATAATTTTATTGTCTGGATTTCTTTTGTATCATAGCCTACTCATGAAGGTTACTTCTCTTGTTTGGATATCTGGACGCTCTTTTTGGACTATCTGACAAGTAAAATTAAAAGTCGTCTGGGAGACAAGGAAGCAGTTCTTAACAGGTAAACCTTAGAATATTGATAACGAGAAATAGACATTTTTCACCCATTTTCCTTACACCCTAAAGGGGCAGCCCTGCAGCCGGGCAGCTTAAGTGAAATGAAGTTGTGTAAGCTGTTCAGGCAGCAATGCCATTGAGCAAATTGTTTCTTCTTTTGTTTCCCCTTAAATATCTTATTTTCATAAAACGCTTTTTTTTTCTTGACTAAAAAGTAACATGTATTATAAATTTTTTAGGTGTGATAATGCTATTGTGATGTGTTTAAAAACAAATGGCCCTTATCTTTAGGGATACAAATTGGAGGTTTTATTGGATGAAATGGTATGACACCTGGAATTTGCTTTAAAATAATCCATTGAGGGTAGAGGGGAAGTGAGTTGGGGTTATAGTAGAAACAGTTGGCCATGTGATGATAATTTGTTGTAGTTGATAGGAACTTGGGGGTTCGTTATATATTCTTATTGCTTTTATATATGTTTGGAAATTTTCTAAATAAATTAATAAATAATTGTCATGAAAAATATTTGTTAAATTAGGTAGGGAGGCATTTAGAAAAATATAAAGAAGATAAATTATCTATACTCCCACAACCCAGAGATATTACTTTTGTACTTTTTAGTGTGTTTTTTTAAAAAGCAGAAAATGGGGAAATGTTTTCCTCAGTATGTTTCCTGTGCCACTTTGGTTTTTGTCTTTTATTAGTTAGTCCTGTATTTGACCAAAGCTTGCTTCTAGGTGGGGAGAAGAGGAGAGGCAGTTGGAGATTCAGTATGCTAGAAAAATAAGATCAAGATCCATATAAAGGGAAGGTAAAATAGCTACTTTTCTTAGCAGAAATATACCTATTATATTCTTAAGGTTGTATTCCAGTCATGGACTGACCAGGCAGTTATAAAAGCAATGAAAAACTACATTTTATATTGTAGGAACAGAGCAGTTTCCTATTAAACTGAACCAGATATTTATATTTCAAGGGTACAGTTATGGTATGGGATTACAAGTTAGGTGATCTAGCTCTACTTAATTAAAAGGTTGCATACGGATTTCACTCAGTTTGGTTGTAGTTCTTGCTTCCTAGTGTAGTATTTGTAAGAGTAATTTCAGATTAGGTGGTCATTGTGTGTGAAACCTAATCAGTGAATGAGAGAGGTTCTATAATGTGGAAGTCAGGACTGGGAATTAGACAGATTTAGATTTGAATCTTGGATTTATAGTCCTAAGTGGGTATCCTTGGGTGAGTTACTAACCTATGGAAGCTTGTTTCCTCATTTGTAAAATGGGGGTGAGGATGATAATAGGTTGAGCCATTTAAATGAAACAATGAGCTAGTGTATCTAGAATGCTTGGCACATGCAAGTGCTTAGTAAATGGTACCAGTGGTTGGTGATAGAGCCCAGAGATGTGCCAAATGGAGTTAGAGAGGAGAATCCCTGTCTGGGAAGAAAAGTTGACTAGACTTCTGAAACCCTTCCCACTGCTGAGGGTTTATGAGTTTTTTTTTTGTTTGTTTGTTTGGTTTTTTAATCCTAATCAGATTATTTGCACTTTTGTTCCCCAAACACTATTTTCCTGATTACAAAATAGTTTCTAAGTTGCTGGTGTTAAACGGTCACATGTGGTTATGGGTAGCACATTCATGTATCAGAAACCTTATTACATAATAGTAGATCCTCAGTTTGATCAAGTTGCCAGCTTGAAGTAGTTGTGTTTTTGAATGAGAGTCTTCAAAGAAAAGGTACTTCTGCCAAATTCTCCTTTTTTTCATGCCAAACAGGCATGTCTTTTGCTTCCAAGGGCTCTGCCTGATTTTACTCTGTTTAGTGATAGATAATTCCTTTCCATTTCCCAGAGTTGTTGGGAGAATAAACTGAGGAAATGATGGATAGGAAAATGCTTTTTTAAAGCAGTGTACAAATGAGAGGTGTGAAGAGTATGATTCCCTTGAGAAAATATACACTAGCAGATTGTTGTACCCAAGAGAAGGAGTGGTGGCATAGAGGGTTTGATTTCCTTTTCTGCTTCATGGTAGCAGTGTTAATTGTTGTCAAGTTATATGGTGATCCCATTTCCTCTTGGAAAATGAGCATAATAATACCTCTCTTGCAGGGTGGCTAGGAGTCAAGGAAATCATTTCTATAAAATACCTGGCCCAGTGCCTGACATGTATTAGGCATTCAGAAATGGTCACAGTGATGACAACAAAAATAATCATAAGAACTAGAAGATGTTACTGCCATTTGACTAGTCTACCATGGAGTAGAGTGTCAGGGCCCCTGGGCAGCCTAAAGACCTGTAGCCTACCTGCAGATGTTGATCTGCTCTGTCTAGGCATCTGTCACTTCATATTACAGTTGTTGTTCTAGGAATTTTTCTCACTGATAATTTCATTATCATCCTAAATGAGGCTTTTTAATTTTTCATGATCTATTTAAAAAAAACAAAACAAAACATGAACTTATAATACTTTACTGTTTTTACAAAACAAAAAACTGAAAAACCCCTCAAGGCTGGTCTGTGGTTTATGCTGTAAATAGTAACCACGATTTGGCAAAACTACTTGTCCTGTCATACACCCACTAGTGGTCTAGAGCAATAAATTACAGAGGGGTGTGTGTAAGATAGTCCACTGGGGCACTTGAAAATTTTTGAACTTCAACTTATATATTTTTTCATGATATCCTCACATTATGCATAGCCCCCCCCCATACACACATATATGTGAGTGTGTGCTTATATTTTTTTAAATGAAAATTTGAAAGTTTAGTAGTCACTGTTAGGGCATGATGGTCCCTAATATATCAGAGATATACTGTTTTTCAGGAACAGCTGACAAAGAGCAGTGGCTACTGGTAATTACCACATTCATTTTAAGTAAGAGTATGGAGATGTGATCAAATGTTCTGCCACTGGTAAAATACATCTGGTAGAAGTTGGGGTGCTTTTGGAGTCACATTGTGTCTTGAGCCAGAACTTCAGAAGTGACCGATCTTGCAGGAAGTAGTTAAGAATGTTTTCTTAGTGTCTTAAATGGGAGGTGTAGGTGGGTGTGGTTAAGACATAGGCAGCACTCAGTTCCTGTCCCTTGTGGTTTAAAGGTTTTGCATCACTCATCACAACAAAGTGGTAGGCATTGTAGGCTACACATTTAGAAGCACAATTGGACATGGATATATTTTTGGCCCTAGGAACTTGGAAATTGGAGCCCTGCAGGTTCTTTCTCAGTGAGCGTGCTCAAGAGTTTCTTGATCACAGAATATCAGAGCTGGTGGGACTTTAGAAGAACTTGAGTCCCAGTGTTAACGGAATAAGTGTTCTGTAACATACCCAAGCATCACTGACTACATTTGCTGAGCATAACTTCTGATGGGGTTGATTATCCCCATTTGCCATTTTGAGATCCAGGTGGTAGTATGGCAAGACCTGAATTTCAGCCTTCTTTTCCTCATTTGTACTTTGGGGATGGCTGTGCCTACCTCATGGTTGTTGTGGAAATTAAACCAATGTGTATACAGTACCTTGAGTACCAGTAGTTACTAAATATAAGTTCTCTTCCTTTATCTTTTTCTCACTCCCTTCCCTTTGTGCTCATCAATGTAAAGGGAGCTGCCTGTGTAGAAATTTGTTTTTACAGGAAGTTGAAGAAACCTGAAAGGTGTTAAGCAACCTAAAGTCATGTTCTGTGAACCCCTTTGTCGTGAAAACACTGGCAAATGCTGGCTAGGGACCAGCACAGGGGTTCCGGAGGACATCAGGCTGAACTGTAAACAGATGTGGGGGAGCGTGAGAAAAGTTACTGCTCTCTTTTTGAAGTGGGTTATGCTGTTGAATAAAGAGGAAGTGCCATTGCGTTATGCTGTTGAATAAACGAGGCATTTTGGTACAACTAATAAAAGATGTTAGTGAGGTTTTGATCAAGGTTCCACTAGCTTTTTAGCTCCTGCTAAGAGAAATTCATGATTTTGGCTGGCCCAGAGAGCACGTGAATGGGGTTTTAGTTATTTCATGGCTTTGAAAAAGCTACCTAGGACAATGCTTTTATCTAACTTGGAATTTTGCTTGTTTTTATCTTATGAATGTTTATTTGTCTTTTCATTGATTTGTTCTTTTATTCATTGATCCATTCATCATATACTTAATGAATACTTTCTAGGTGGTTTCCTTAACATTCATAGTTAAGGAATTGTCAGAACTGTCAGAATTTATGAGGTCTATAGGTTTATCTCCATTGTATATATAAACATTTAATGCTGTAAATTTCCTTCTAAGCACTGCTTTATCTTTACCTCACAAATTTTAATATGTTGTATTTTCATTTTCATTTCGTTTAAAATATCTTCTAATTTCTCTTGAGACGTCCTCTTTGTTTCATTTCCAAATATTTGGGAGGATTTGCCATATATCTTTCTGTTGTTGTTTTTTAGTTTAATTTTGTTTTGGTCTGTGAACATAGTTTGTATGATTTCAATTCTTTTACCTTTGTTGAGCTTTGTTTTGTGACTCGGTCTATCTTGTGAATGTTGACTATGTGTTTGAAAAGATGATATGTGTTCTGCAGTTGTTGGGTGGCATGTTCTGTAAATGCTGGTCAGGTCAGGCTGGTTGGTAGTGTTGTGCATGTCCTCTTTATCCTTACTGATTTTCTGCTTGTTCTGCCAATTACTGAGAGAGGGGTATATGTTAGATTTGTCTGTTTCTTCTTTTAGTTCTATCAGTTTTTCTTCATGTAGTTTAAGATTGTGTTTGTTGCATACACATTTAGTTTTCCTTTTCAAATTATCTATTGAATATTTAACTCTTTTTGTATAGTTTTTCATTGTTGCACTAGGTATTATAATATGCATACTTAACTTTTTTTTTTTTTTTTTT
>JAQZBX010026427.1:0-10795 GCA_029593785.1 Cabassous unicinctus | reverse complement strand
CATCCACTCCCTCATACTTAACTTTTCACATGAACATTTTACCGCTTCAAGTGAAGTGTAGAAACCTTACCACCATGTAGGCCCCTTTACCTTCTTCTCCTCTGTATATTGAGGCTACCATAGATTTTATGTCTACACACATTGAAAACCCCATCAGTTCTCATTTTTGCTTTCATCCAACATTCACACCCTAAAGATCTTAAGAGAGAAATAGTCCATTATATTTGCCCAGACATTTACCTAGTCTGTTGCTCCTCCTTCATTCTTGAAGTTCCAGGTTTCTTTCTCATGTCATTTATCTCCACCTGAAGAACCTTACGGAGGATGGTTATAATAGCTGCTTGAAAGTCTTTGATAATTCCAGTAAC
This sequence comes from Cabassous unicinctus, assembly GCA_029593785.1. Taxonomy (NCBI): domain Eukaryota; kingdom Metazoa; phylum Chordata; class Mammalia; order Cingulata; family Chlamyphoridae; genus Cabassous; species Cabassous unicinctus. The sequence continues at coordinate 10,427 of JAQZBX010026427.1, read as the reverse complement.
TGTACCATGTCAGGGTTGGCATCTGTTAGTTGTCTTTTCCCTTGAAAAGTGTTCAGATTCTCCTTGATCTTTGTATGTTGAGGGGTTTTTTTTTGTTTGTTTGTTTTGTTTTTCTTTCCTTTCTTTCTCCTTTCTTCTACTTGTTTGTTCTATCAGCCTTAGGCATGGCTTCCATTTCCACAGTCAACTTATAGTTAAAGATGGCTGATGAATCTCTAGGCATCATGCCCACGATTCAGGCAGCAGGAATGAGAAAGGGGAGAGATTGGGCCAAAGAAAGTCTTCCAGAAATCCCACCCAATAATTTCTTTTAATATCTCGTTGCCCACCCCTATCTGCAAGGAATCCTGAGGAATGTTTTCTTTTGGTTGACTTCAATGCCCAGGGAGCTTTTACTAAGGAAGAGGGAGAGAATGGATGTTGGGTAACCAGAGTCTCTGCCACACCCATGTATCCTCCCACATCCTTCACCACGTCCTTTGGGAGATCAGTTACCTAAGTGAGCTCTATCCTGGATCCTGGTTGGTTTAATTTTCTAAGTGATATGTTTTGTTTTTGCAGTCAGAGTTGCCAACTGCCAGTAAGAATTTTCGGTCTAATTCAGGATTATCCTTATGCGTATGAAGCTTCTAAATTCCTTTTTAGCTCAGCAAGATAATTTATAGATGACAGATTTCTCTTAGCCAATATTTTCCCCTTTCAATAAGAAGACAGCCCTCTTATTGAATTATGTGGATTTTCTTCCCTAGCAGAGTTATGAAAATGTTTTGGTCCACCATAGCAATTTATAGCATGAAACTTCTGTAAATTTAGGAATTTATGTCCTGAGCAAATGGCAGATATAAGCTCCAGCCCTAAGTTTCTGATCTTACCTTTCTGTGATGTCTACTGAAGTGGGGTTTTAACTCTAGCTGCAATTTTTCCCACAGATGTTGCCAATTTTATTAGTAATTTGTCCTGCCATTGTCTTTCCTGGGTTGTGTTCAGTTACCAATCTAGTGTAGGCCTGGAGTTTATTAGGTTTGTTAAATCATTTGCAAACATTGAGGGACTCATTGTTAGAGGTTGAGGGTGGGGAGGAGAGCCAGTGTTCCTGAATCTAGTCAAGAAATGAGCCTCATGCCCACCAAACTCTGAAATGTGACGGTCCATGAGGATTTGTAAGTGGTCTTTAGAGTGGTTCTAGTCTCATCACATGGGCTGTAACTCTTAGACTGGATGGAATATGTTTGATCTTGGCATCAGATGTCTTGTGACTTCGGTTATCTTGGTGTCCCATCCTCATTTGTATAAGTTAGTGTATCAGTCAGGAGCTGGTCAGGAAAACAGAAACCACACTTTATTGACGGAGAATTAAATGTTGAAAACTGATAAAGAGGTCTTGGGGACTGGAAAAGCCAAAAGGGAATACTAGAATAACACTAGGGCTAGGGGCACATAGGAAAGAGGTTGGCATGATCAAAGTGGAGCCCATGGAGCTGGGGCTCAGACCTGAGGAGAGGGTGCCAGTTTCAGTTGCCACAGGAGCTCAGAAGAGGGGCCCCCATGGAGCTGGGTGTGGAGCAAAACTGGAAAATGGAACCAGTTGCTGTTGGCAGATGACCATTGCTGAAGTGACATTGCCAGAACAGCACGCCCTCAGGGAGAATGATGTCCCTCTGCACCTCCTTCTGCCTTCCTGTCTTCCTCCAGTACCCCTACTGGCAGAGCCTAATAGGAATCTAGCTAGCAGAGGAGAAATGTACTTAGTTTCAGGCCAAGTATCATTAAGTATAGAGAGCAGATAGCTGAGAGACAATTGCTTAATAATCAGCATGGATAGTTATGGCTTTATGAGTAGGAACAGTCCCTTAACTTAGAAGCGTTTTTGGAAAAGCACGCATTTAGGAAACATGATTTATTCTTAAATTGTGGTCTGTTGGCTCTTGTGGTAACAACTATTGCAGGTAACTTGGTATCTTCTGATTGGGTTCTTATTACATGGGGGAAGTAGCCAAACCCTGGGCTCTTGAGTATTTCTCAGAGAAATTATTCATAGACACATTAAAAGGGTTGGACTCCCCAGGTTTGTGTTTTTTTTTTTTTCCCCTTACCATTTCTTCTTTGAGTTTTTAGTCTTCTTAAATTGGCTATAAAGATTAGGTTTGGGGGAGTGGGTGGGACAGATTCAAAGCCTATTGTGGTTTGATGTGTAGAAAGAAAGAGTCAGGCAGCCCTGTGTTCAAATTGGCTAGCTGGGTGACCTTGTACTGTTTATTTAACTCCTATTGTAATTTCCTCATTAATAAAATGACAATTATACCACCTAACTTCCCATGACTTTTAAAAGAATTGAGTCATTGAATTAATTCAGATTTATATATGATGCCTATAATCTCCAGAGCAACCTTATAAAAAAAAAAATAATGCAAATATAGTCAGTCAAAGAAATGCCAAGGGAATTAAAATGGTACAGTAGAAAATAATGTGTTTAACACAAAAGAAGGCAGTACTGTTGGAACTGAGGAACAAAAAAGATATGACATATAGAAAACAAGTAGCAAAATGGCAGGAGCCCTTCTTTATTAGTAATTACATTAAATGTAAATGGTTACGCTCTAATTAAGAGATTGGCAGGATAGATAAAAAAAAAAAACATGGTCCGACTACGTGCTGTCTACAAGACATTCCCTTTGGATTCAGAGATATAAATAGGTCAAATGTTAAAAGGGTAGAAAAAGATATTCCATGCAAACAGTAACCAAAAGGGAGCTGGTGTTGGCCATACTAATATCAGATAAAATAGACTTTAAGACAAAAATTATAACCAGAGACAAATAAGGACTTTATCCAATGCTAAATGGATCTATCCATCAAGAAGATAAATGGCACCTGGGACATAAATACCCTGCTATTGCCCACTCAGATACACACTTGCCAACCCATAAACTAAGCATCAAGAGTTTAGATGTTCCTTATACGTGGTATCCAACATGGCTGCCATCCCCTTCATAGTGCAAGAGACCTTTTCAGAATCCTAGGCTAAAAGCCTCCTTTCACCTGATGTTGAATTTCTCCTTGCCACATAGGTACGAAGATGCCCTGGTCCTTTTGCTCACAGAGGTGTTGAATCGAATCCAGTTCAGATACAACCAGGCGCAGTTGGAGGAGTTGGATGATGAGACTCTGGATGACGATGTAAGCTGCACACCCTGATTAACCTTAATTCATTGTCATGCTGTGGTTGGATCAGAATGGAGACTTGCAACCTGTAACCCCTCTCTCTGGAGACAAGTTTTAAACCAGATTAGTGGTATGGTTTGAGTTACACATTTGAAAATTTTCATCTCCTTCTGGTCTCTGTGAAAATTTTACAGGCATTTTTGCCTACATGTACTAGAAGTGCAAGTAGAGGAACCATTTATGTGGTGAAAAGTGGTTTAATGAGAACTTTGTATCCTTCTTGTTTCCCCTCTCAAATCCCCACCTCCACTCCCCACCCCAGGCAACAAGTAAAAGCTAGTGAATACTAGTGAAAATAGTTAACAGAGATACTTAAATTATAAGGCTAGAATGAAATGAAGACTCTGGAGTATATTTTATTTATGAACTGATGCCTCTTAAAATCAGTCTTGAATTTATTGATGCTGATATGCCCAACACTGATAAGGAAAATGTCTTAAGAATACTACCCCAGTGTTTGTTTGTTTTTTGTAACCACCAGGCACTTGAAATTTTTCCAGTTATGGGTTGAGTAGCAGTGGCATGAGCAAGACCTTGAGGGTAGCCAAGTAGCCATGGCTGGGTACTTGGAACCAGATGGACTAGATTTGAACCTCTGCAGCCTTGGGCATGGAGGAGATGGGTCTGGGCATTGAATTTCTCTAAACCCAAAAAGGGAGTGATATGCTTTACTGATTTCATGTGACAGTTATATGAGGTAATACACGTGGAAGAACCTACTGACTGCCCAGTACATAGTAGGTGCCTAATAAACTTTAGTTTCACTTAGCACTTAGGCCAGTTTTCCTCAGACTGTAGTGTGCTTAAGAATCACCAGGGGGAAGCAGGTGTGGCTCAATCGATAGAGCTCCCGTTTACCATATGGGAGGCCCCGGGTTTGCTTCCCGGGGCCTCCTTGTGAGGGTAGGCCGGCCCGCACGGCGCAGTGGGCTGATGCAGCAAGACCTCACAGCAAGGGGGTGATAAGCAGACACAGAAAAAACACACAGCAAATGGACACAGCAAACACAAGCAGCAACGGGGGGATAAATAAATAAATAAATAAATCTTTAAAAAAGAAAAGAATCACCAGGACAACTTGATAAAACATTCTGGCTCAGTAGGTCGAGGTAGGGGGGTGGGGTTTGGGGTAGAGACTCTGCATTTCTGAAAAGCTCCCAGGTGCTGCTAGTGCTGCCTGCCTGGGGACCATACTTGGAGTGGCCCTGATTTAGTCAGTAACCCTTACGTGAACATAGCAATGGACTGTCCCAGAACATGTGAGTGACCAGTTACTCTAGGTGGGACGATGTAAAAGGACTCAGCAACTTACAAATGGTTCTTTTCATTCTATATTCCTATAATTCTGTGGGAGAAAGTAGGTTATTCTGTTAGGTGGATCATTTGTGGTCATTTTGCTTTCTGAGAAAATAGCTTTTTATGAAATTAACTCATTGGATTCTTAAAAATATTCTAGCTTGACCTTTTTAAAATACCAAATAACCTGATTGCATCATTTTCCATTTCTTCATATTTTTATGTCTGAAAGTAGGCTTGAGGCCAAGGACAGCTAGGCAGGAAAGATGCCTTTACAATCTGCCCGGCTGGGAGAGCTGATTGCCTTGTGTTTCCCCCCACAGCAGCAGACAGAGTGGCAGCGGTACTTACGCCAGAGCTTGGAGGTGGTAGCCAAAGTGATGGAGCTCCTTCCCACCCATGCCTTCTCAACACTGGTAACTAATCATTTGGAGGGGGAATGAAGAGTAATTTTTTCCCTGTATGTATAGCAGGATGAGAAAGGTTTTTTTTTTGCTTACCTGTATCACAAAATATTTCAAATCAACCTTTGGAAACTGTTTTTCTTTCCCAAACTCTTGGGTATAATAGGAATTTTACTAATGTTTTAATGCCTTTATCAGTAGCTCAAAAGTGGCCAGAGCAGGTAGAGGAGATAATATTTATGAAAATTACATTGCTGAAAATTTAGCCGTTGTAAAGCTTACGCTCGACAAATTGCTTATGCTTTCTGCCTGTATTTATGTCGTGGAATATTTAGTCATAAGGACTGATTCCATTTACTAAGTAGTATGTCTGGAGATTTCATTTTTTGAGGGGCTTTTGTTAAGGCCATCTCTTTTTCCAAGGTAAGATAATTTATTGGAGTTAACTTCTGCTTTGTTCAGCCCCGCTGTATCTTGTGTTCTCTGTCACAGAAAGTGCCATTTTACTTTATCTGCCTTTTTTAGGAACCTGTCATATTAAATTAGGATAAAATTGTTTTTATCTTAACGTATGGCAATGGTGAGTATAGCATTTTAGAAATAAAAAAGATACACCTGGTTATGAATTCCTGTCTGCTAAATCAACAGAGAAACTGATTTCCAAGTAATGAGTCCCATCTTTTCACTTTGTCATGCACTTGAATAAGATACATCAGATATTTTCTCTCAAGGGTAGAGTTTCCTTTGGATTTGAGGGGAGACAAGGCCCCATCTCAGAAGCTCCAGATGGTGTTGATTGTTTTTGGGCTTGATACCCTCTGATTGGAGCATAGTCACACCTTGGTATCCCCTTTGCTTTGCTTGAAAAAGATACATCAAATTGATGTGTTTTCTTTCTTATTACAAATACTAGTTGGTGATTTCAGTTGTAGGAATTGGTGGGAGGGGCTTCCCTGAGGGGGAGCCAACCTCTTTTTAGCTGTATGTGAAGGTTCCCAGAGGATATTTTTGATCCTGTTCCCTACCCCCACCCCATTGGTACTTGTAATATTGTAAAATGCTGTTAAAATTTGCATGTATGATTTTTTGAAAAAAAGTTTTGTTTCTTTGTTTTCAGTTCCCAGTTCTTCAGGACAATTTAGAAGTTTATCTGGGGTTGCAGCAGTTTATAGTTACTTCAGGGTCAGGTAAACTGGTTTTTATTTTCTAATGCAACCAAACATTCAAAAAAATTGGACTGATATTTAATTATTGCCTTTTTGCTGTCAGAACATGATTTCTCCACTGCTTTCTCTCTGCTTCTCCATCTCTCCCCACTTCTAAACTGGGAAAACTTTAAAACAAAACAAAACAAAATCATGAGAAAGGGAGCTATGGGGGAGGAAAAGATGAAGTTATTATAATATATGCCAAAAGCGGTGCTTCAGTGAGAAAGAGAAAAGAAGCGGATTTGGAGCAAAGAGGTAGGATTTATTAAAACCCTAACAAGTAGAATATTTCCTTATGTCCTTTAAACCAGCAAGTAAACTAGGAAAAATTGGCTTGGACTTTCCTGTGGATGTGCTTTCTTTTTTGTTTTTTCAAATCAGAAAGCTATAGGAGCAGCTCCAGAGCAAACAAAATGATAGCTAGTAATTGTTAGCTCTTCTATTGTAAATGGCCCGTGGGAGGCTCTGAAAATAGTTCAAAATGCTTTGGGCTGCCATCTACAGGTTTTACCTGCTTGAGGTTTAGGGTTATCGTTTTGTTATTTTGTTAACATTAATAACGATAATAATAGCTTCCATTCTTACAGCATTCATTACATGCTAGGCGCTGTGTTAAAGAGTTTACTTATGTTATCTCATTTAATTCTCGCAACTGTCCTGTGAGGTGTAAGCACTATTACTTATTACCCCTATTTTACAGAAGAGGAAATTGACGATCAGAAATGTTAATTTATAAAAGGTCACATAGCTTCTTAGTGCTAGTCCCAAGATGATATAAAGGAGAATGATACAAAGTTGAATTAGCTAAAATCTGACATTCATCTTGCTACCTGAAAACACCAGAAACTTCATATTGTGCGTCTCCTACGTGACATTTCACACTGCTCTTCACAGGGTTTTCCTTTTTGGTAGTGATGCCTAGCTTTGGCCTGTAGTCCCTCTCTTGTGTCACTCTTCTGTTTCAACCTGGCACAGAACTGCCCAGAGTGCAGCCCATCTTTGGGAGGAGCTTGTTATTTATGGCAGAGCCTCTTCTGAGGCTGCCCTTCTCAGTGGCCTGTGACAGCTTGTTTCCATGAATGTATTACCTTCAAAATAATCCACTGGACCCCAAGAGGTTTATGGGACTTGGCATACCCTGAGTACAGGTCCTAGCTTTGGAGACCGGGTAAGAATAGCTTATAGAGAATTTTTAAAAGACTGCTTTTCAAAGCAAACTTGCCTGTAAAGTATGCCGTCAGCACCAATGAAAATTATTTGTGTACAAATGCTACAGATGTTTCCAGACTCCGTTCTTGGGTATACTCGTGCTCAGGTTATCTCCCTCAGGGCTACTTTTTATATTAGAATGCTCTTAGAACTCTAAAGACATTATTCTTTTTTTTTTTTTTAAAGATTTATTTATTTATTTATTTATCCCCCCCCTTGCTGCTTGCGCTTTGCTGTGTCCATTCACTGGGTGCCCCCTCCGTGCCTGGCCATCTCCCCCTTGCTGTGAGGTCCCGCCGCATCAGCCCACTGCGCCGCGGGGGCCGGCCTGCTCTCAGGCCTGTTCTCAGGAAGCGAACCCGGGGCCTCCCACATGGCAAACGGGGGCCCCATCGACTGAGCCACACCCGCCTCCCTAAAGGCATTATTCTTGATCTTGAGAGAGAGAGAGAAAATCAAGCATGTACCCTCCCTCCAAATCAACCCTCATGTTTCCTTTCTAGTATTGTAACCCATTTTTACATTACGTTGAGTCTGTCTTCTGGTGAAAATCTGCAGTCTTTAAATCCTTTTTCTGAGATGTAACCAATAACTCACAGCTTTTCATCATAGACGATAACCTGATTTATTTGTTCCTAATTGAAATATCTCATTCCTGCCCTCATTGAAGTCCATTTCCTGGGTGTGCTTGGCTCCTCCAGATTGTTTTTAAATCTCACCCCTAGCACTGATCCTTGGTGCATACTCCAATGGCAAGAGCTCTCAGGCCGGAGAAATACTTAATCTTGTTTTAAAATGAGCTCCCTTATCCATAATGAAGCATTCCTCCCATCTCTTGGTGACCCAAAAGCCAGGTTTCCAATGCAAAGGCTATTTAAAAAATTGGAACTCTGAGTTCATTTTGTTCTCTGGTTCCCATGGCCATTTACCCCCTTACCTAACCTTCAATGCTTTGGCCTTTTTGCTACTTAACAGAAACCATGCTGTCTTTCCCCCTGATAGACTATGGCCTACACCTTTCATTTGCGTTTCCCTTCTACCCCAGTCTGTAATTCTTAGGTCTCTCTGAGCCTGTTTGTATGGAGTCTGCCATGATTCTTGACCTCTTCTGGTGCTGCAGCCATTTATCACAACAGGATATACATTTTGGTTAGCAGTGATACCTATAGGATTAGCCAGCCCAGAGGGCCTCCTGCTTTTGATTTTGTTAGATCATTCAAATTGAGAGGATTCTGTGTGTTTCTTGCTCTTTACTACTGCTGATCTTCCTGCTTCCAAAGAGGAGTTGACTAACTCAGTTCCTCAGTAAAAGCCAAGGCAAAAATGTTCTGTTGCTGTGTGCCTCTCTTGCCCCTGGGAGTCATCCTTTGATTTCACTGTCTCTCTTTCCTACTTGTTGTGGATTAAGAAATCTTAGTGTTTGTTGTTCCCTTATACAGCATTTATGTTGTTACGTGGCCTCAAGTATCCATTTTATATTTGGCTTTTTCCACTTCTCATTGAGATCTTCTTTTGTTGGGGTAACATTTTTGCTCTAAGTAACCCCTTCAACTTTTCCGCTTAGCTATGCAGGCTTCCCACCCTAAGAGATCTTTTCATCTCTGACTTTTATATATAAGATTTTCTGACTTACAGCCTTTGTTCTACTTGGGTTCGGTTTTGAATTATTTGTTCTTCAGAGTTGAATACCTCAAATGCTAGTTTTCTAACACTCCCTTCACTCTCCCCCTCCAAAAAAGGAAAAGACTAAATTATGCTTAACATTAAGATTTTTTTTCAGGGGAGTGATTTACCGGGGAGTTGTCCTTTGGATGTGGCTTAGAGGGCACCTGGGCAGCTTCGGGATGATTGGGTTTATGGAAGATAGTACTGTTTTAGTGTTACCTTCATACTTTATCGCCAGACCTATATATAGCAGTGTTCTTTCCAAAGGTTCTACTTTGCAGATGTTCTGTGCTGTTAGGAGGAAAATCTAAGCCTAGCCAAATAGAAGAAAATGTGGGTGGATCTGAACAGCTTTGCACAGTGGGAGCTTTGGCCCACCCCCTCAAGTTTATTTGGTGCCTGTGATACTAGGTTTCTAGGTGGGGGTGGGACTTTGATTTGGGGTACTTACTGCCTGTGTGTTTGTCCTGTCTTGTAGACAGAGGAGGAAAGAACCAGCTGCAGTCTTGACTAACATGAACCTTAGATGGCATGTATGAATTAAGTTGAACTGTATGGAATTGCAGCTTTGTTAGGTCAGAAATGGTCAAAGATCAGCAGTTTCATATGGTTCAAATTAATAGTTACACACATATGCACAAACGTGCATATACACCAGTAATTCCAAACTGTTTTCCATTCTGTGTACTGCATTTTGGTAGACAACTTAGGGCAGATTTAGAGAAGAGTGAGGACACAGTTCTCAGAAGAAGGAGGGTGACATGGGAAATGGAAGGGAGGAAGTGTCTGTAAGTCAAGAAGAGATGTGGAAGATTGTCACCACTGTCTTCACATCTCCCCATGGCTGTACTGTGTCAGCAGACTTGTGCTTGTTTTGTGTTCTCCCTCAAGGGGTGGGACCAGGAATAATAAGGTGGAATTGTAGGGAGACAGATTTTCCTTGCATTTTTGGCCAAGCTATCTAAAGATGGAAGATCTCCCTCAAGGGACATTGTGCTTCCTGGCAATCCCTAGTGATGTCTAGGAAGAGGCTGAAGACCCAGGCAGTGAAGGGGAAATGTTGAGGGAAGGACTTATTGGCCAGACGTGTCTGCACGGATTCAGGGAGCAAAGGGGCCAAGGGGAAGACTTGGCCAGGATAACCTTTAATTTGTCTTATAACTGTCTGTTAAGGCCCAGCTCTTGCCTTCTTCCCCCTGCTCTTACTTTCTTTGCCCCTGTTCTTGTCTTCTTCCCCTCTGCCTGGAATGGCATGCAAGTAAAACCTGGGCATTGGTAATCTGTAATGGGAAATTGTAGTCTGCAAATCAGCCCTCTTTATCTCTTTTCAGCCCCTTTCTCTCTATCTAGGACCCTTAATCTGTTATTTTCTCCCATTTCTCTTCCCTCCCATCCTTAATAAATTACTGGCCTAACCAAAAAA
>JAQZBX010026426.1:0-28950 GCA_029593785.1 Cabassous unicinctus | reverse complement strand
AAATTTGGACATAATAACTATCCAAACTGAATAATAAAGGATTACACATTTAGATGATATGGACAATTCTATGTTTCCTAAAAGAGGGGATTGAGAACAATTATTTAAATCAATTATAGTCAGCTAATCTTCATAATGCAAGCTCCTCCATTGATATTTTATTAAAATTTTTGTGTAATTCTTGCAAATACATTAAAATTTGTAGTTATTGTGCAGTTAATTATGTGTATTTAAACTAGGTACAGAGAAAATAATGCAGATTGTGGTCTTGATTTGAGTCTCTATATATTTAAGGGGAGACTACCCCCACTAAAATTGAATTTTAGGTATTTCATTCATGGGATCTTCCATTTGTTTCTTTTCTCATTTTTCCTACAATCCCCTTTCTCTCAGTATGTAGGGTCACTCCCAGTGCACATTTTCTTTGCTTGAAATGCGAGACTTACCTCTCCCTGATTTGCCCACCTATAAAAATTACATCCATTGTTAGAGTGTCCATTTAGGTAAGAAGACCTCTTTGGCCTCTCAGAGAACAGTAAGGCGAGCTTCATCCACTGTTCTCCTGCTCTTTCCAAGCCATTCTATTATGGTAATTACACTGTTATATGTTTGATAGTTTTTTCAGAAATTTTATATATTTTTGTAAGAAGGAAATGTACTGTTAATTATTTGATTTCTGGTATTTTTGTCCTTTTTCTTTAGAGTATGTGAAACTATCATAAAGAATAGAATATAAAGAATCATTTAATGTCTATTTAACAAAAACCAGTATTGAAATTCTCCCTATATAAAGTTTAATCATTAGTTAAAATTCTAAAACAACCATCTACAAGCACAGTTATCAAATAACGTAATATCGGACTTGACTTTCCACACCCGTTTAACAATAAGTAGCCAGACTGGAGGATTTGTAGATATGTACACTCAAAATTGAAAGGACCCATAGCTGAATCGAAAGAAAATGTTCCCATTGTTGCCTTAATTCACTACCTCTACTCACAGTTTCTGTGGAGATGGAATATGATTCCATCAGATAGTCTTTGGCTATTTGTTTTTCACTAATACATGTATAATACATATTAGTTATTTAATAATATTTTGTACACTGCACTGCCTGTGTTTGGCATGTTATACTCATTCCAGCCTTCATAGACATTGTCAGTCTGTCCCCTTTTGAACCATCTCCCATAATTGCTGTCAGAAGATGCGAACGTGTTCATAAACTTTGCTCTTCTCAAAAACAAATGAAATTGCCTGAGTGATGCCCTTGACGATTTTATCTATTATACTTCTCCTCATGTCCTGTCTTAAACTACATGTCAAAATTCATTTTTGGATTGATGTGGAAAAATATTTCTTTTCCCAAAAAACTAAAATATTTTTCTCCTAGCAGATAATGAGAAGAATATGGCTGGCTGTGTTTTTCAAATGTTCTTTCAAATGCAAAATCTGTATTAAAAATACAATGGAATTATTGCAACACATGGCCAGTATATCTGTGTCTATTTTTATTTTTTAATGTATGATCATTCATTTTAAAGTATATATTTCTTTGTGTTGATTTTTGTTTGTATTTTATTATTTCATATGTGTGTTTTTAATAACCTGTCTCAAAATTTTTAGGATGCTATACAGAACAAATATAAATGAATTAAATATATGAATGCGAAAGGGGAGTGGGTGTAGCTCAGTGGTTGAGTGCCTCTTTCTCATGTATGAGGTCCAGGGTTCTATCCCTGGTACCTCCTAAAAAAAATTAAAATACATGAATGCTTAAATAAATGAATGGTGAAAGAAATATTGGAGTTAAACAAGTTCTGAATTGAGATGAGAAATTAAAACACATCTGTCATATTGCCTATGAAATCAATTGCGGAGATGATGAAAGAGTTTTGAATTTTTGAATTTTTAAAAATTAAAAAAGTAACCATCTCTGGCTTAATTATTTTATGGTTAAAATCTGTGATTCTACAAAGAACTTTCAAAGAGGAAAAATGGTGTATTATTTGAGTTTCTTTATTTTGCAACTCTCTGTCCTGGAAGAACTAAAGATTGGATATTCTCCCCACACCCTGGGAATAGTTTACTATATTATGATAGAGATGGCATTTTAATTTCCATATGTATACTCCTTCCTTCATTTTGTCTTGGTTTGGCTGTAAAGACATGATGTAAATTAAATATCCAAGAAACAATTCCATCTGGAGCTATTGGGTTTGTTGATGAGCAAAAACAAGTGTTTATCTTCTGTTCAGCAGTCTCATAATTTATGAAGGAATATTTGAACTATGTCATTTGTATCAATTTAAGATCATAGAACATTCTGTCTCTCAAAAAAGAGAAAATAAAATTGAGATTAAAATGGGCAGTTGAAAACCAAGGATGGTACCATGACTTCAATTGGCTCTCAATGGAGAATTTTTATTTAATCTGATTAATTCAGCAGTAATCTATGTCAGGTAGTCATAAAACACCTATATAATATCATTTCAAAGTATATGTGAAAAAAATACACTGATCTTGGGTAAACAGTTTTTAATTGAATTCTAATAATAGACCTCTAACATAATGATTAAGTATTCTTGGGAAGGTAGTAGCTAGGTCATGACAATCAATGCTATTTATGTAGATTTTAAAAGATCTTGCTTTATTCATATTTCTATTTTATTTTTTTACTTTGTGGTAAATGATTCAGGTCACAGCTTGGATATATGGAGCCAGTAGCTATATTAACCAACTCTATGTTAGTAGACATCATTACATAGTTAAATAACCTATTGTAGTCAAATTAATTTTCTCAGACAAAGATGTACGAGTTAATAATGTGCTGTTTTTAATGAGATGTTAGCTCTCCAGTAGTTTTAGACATTAAAATAGCCTTCATGCCATAATCATCTCTAAACCTAAAATTAATTCATTAAAAAGTTTTCCATTGTTGTCCTTATGTATCAGGGAGAGTACTAGGAAGGGCCATAGGTAAGAAAACAATATTCCTTCTCTTTTATTTATTCAGTATTATATACAGAGATAAAATATTAGCAGCCATCAAAATATGTGGCACACAAAGAAAGAGAATTCATGTGTAAATGATGGTAAACCAGAAGATAAATTTGAGCAAATCTACTCTTCAAAATTGTTTAGTAATGCAAGTATTGTTGTATTGCTAAGATAAGTTTTCTAATTTTTAAGTTATCATTTTGAATATTGTAGCATCTTCATGGGAATAAAAAAACCTTTAAAATTCTTGATCCATTAATTAAATAGGAGGATTTCATTCTCCTTTGAGTTTAAACTGTATTATTACAAAACATGACATTTATCTTGTTGTTTTAAGCAAGAAGTTAAATTTTTTAAATCCCTGTGAGATTTTGTAAGAATTCCATTGGAAACAAACAAATATAAATGTCTAGCATTAAAAAAATAAAAGTTAGCCCAACATGAAGAGAGTTGGAAAGCTATGAAATTTTAAAAATTACATAAAATGTTAGTAAACAATAATAATGCATGTGTTTATTTTCTGATTAATCTGTTTTAGTTTTTGTCAGCTACTCTGGCCCAAACCTTAATTTCAAAATGTTTTTGTCTCTCTACCTCTTTCTCTCTCTGTCTTTCTAATTTTGTCATATGGATGGCACTTACCCTCAAGTATACCAAAGTCCACTGAGATGAAAAAAAAAATCTATAAATATTCATAATATAATGTGATAAGTGGCAACTTACAACATCCATACACAATGTTAATAGAAAATGGGTTATTATCAATTGACTCCTAAAGGAGATGACTTGGTTTGTTTGGAAGTGAAAAGTGAGGAAAATCAAATAACAGGGATATGTAATGCATTGGAGTTTAGGTGATAGGGCATGGCACATTGAAATCCAGCAAGGTATCAAGTGGACGCACATAAATCTGGTGAGGACAAATTTGGAAGGCCTTATAAGCACTTGTCCCCTTTGAATATCCAAAGTCCCTATAATAAAAAAACTGTGGCACTATTTATTTCTATCAGAAAGGGAAGCTCAGACTCAACAAGAAAGTACGTCTTACAGAAAATCTGCTTAGATCAGGCCCACACCCAAGCGCACTAAGCAGCCCAGCCAGCCCAGGTTTTGTCTGTACATGTGTTACTCAGTTAATAAAGAATGCCAGATGGCTACCAGAAGAAATTATAAAAATGTATTAAAAGTGTGCCAGATGTATGCTATGAACCATGGTTGGTGGTAATAGTCTATGGTAGTATCTCATAATGTGTAACAAATATTCCACCACAGTATGGTGTGTTGGTGAAGGGGTGTTGTATGATTGTTTTGTAAGTTCACAATTTCTGTAATAAAAATATATTTTAAAAAAATAATAGGATGGGTTTGGGGAAAAATAAACTAAATGTAAGATATGGACTATAGTTAGTAGTAAGATTTTGATGATATTCTTTCATAATTTGTAACAAATGTCTCACAACCAAACAAGGTGGTGGTGGTGGGTTGAAGTATGGGACCCCTGTATGATGTTATGCATGTTTGTTTTGTAAGTTCATAACTTTTACTATATACTTATTGTTTATGTATTTTCATGTATGAGTGATATACTTCAATAATTTTTTTTAAAAAGTATGCTTGTACAAATATTTGACATTTATAACGTAAGATTTTGATATCAAATAAAAGAAAGTAACCACCAAATCTATCCTATCAATAAATATATTCAAAATATGTCTTTGGCCTCAAAGCTTAGTAGCTTACTAGCTTTATCTACTGATCTCTCTTCTGTGCTATTGTTGTTATTTTGCAAAAAGACTTTTTTTTTTGCTCATTGTTGTGTAATCTGTTAATAAAGCAATTTCTTCTTTTGCTTTGTTTTGATTAACCCTCTGTGTCCTTGAAAACTTGTAAGGTTAAGAGCTTCACATAGTTTCCCAAGTAACATCCTTCATGGTAAATATGAGCACTGACCAGGACATTGCCTCTGGA
The DNA here is from genome assembly GCA_029593785.1 of Cabassous unicinctus. Taxonomy (NCBI): domain Eukaryota; kingdom Metazoa; phylum Chordata; class Mammalia; order Cingulata; family Chlamyphoridae; genus Cabassous; species Cabassous unicinctus. Next base: position 23,985 of record JAQZBX010026426.1, on the reverse strand, counting down.
CTGATGGGATTGCTATGCTTTGAGTTTTCCTTATTGTGGTGACCCTTGTTATTCCTGCCTCTGGAGTTGTTACAAGAGATATGGGCTCCTGTGTAATCCAAGACTTTTAAGGTGGGGCCATTCCTGCCCCTGAATATGTGTGGACTTGTCTCCTTCTTCCTGGGTTGGACTGCAGGGTGTCTAACACAGGAAAGCTTTTCTTCCTTCACTATATTTTCTGAATCAACTTATGCCAAGTGTAACCTAGTGTAATCGGGAAAATTTAGTTTTTGGTTGAGGGTAAGAAGTTCCCGTGGGAGTGTAGCAGTTATATTTGACAGATTCGCTTTTACAAAATATAATAGTAATTTAAAAAAATCATACCTGCTTCACCACTTGCCTGGACCATTTTCATCACTGTTAGATAAAAACAAGATGTTTATAATATATTATACACTGTATTAAATCTTTCCTGTATTATCCAATCAAAAGAGATCATCTTATTATTATACCTACTCTACAGTTGAGGAAGGCAAGCCTCTAAAATGTTGAATAACTTGCCCAAAGCCATGTACTAGTGTGTTGGAGAGCTGACATTGTATTATTATAACTGAGTTTACACTCAGGTGCAGTTATCACCTGAATGAGTTTGAACATCTAAGTATATCTAAATATTAGTCACATGAATCAGTGAGATAAACTTGGATTTGTTTCGTCTCTGCTGTTACTACTTGATGTGTTGATGTATATGGGGCTTACTGATGCTATTAAACATTACCACCATCTAGTTTTCCAGATGTTTACATGTATCAGTACAATGTTCACAATAACTCCTTAATTTATAGAATAGAAAAATGCAGTTTCAAGAAATTGAGCAACTAGCCCCACATCACATAGAAAATAAATGACAGACCTCGGTTATTCAAATTCATCTATTTATCAAATAATTATTGAATGTAAAGTATACTCTAGTTATTTTTTTGGATTTTCAGGACATAAGTAAAAGCCATACCTAGTTGAAGCCTTGTGAAGGCAGTATTAGCTGAATTGTTGGAGATGGCAGTCAGAGAGGAAACAGAGCTGTTTTACATGACATTTGAAGAATTTGGGTATCACTTTAGTTTTAGTAATAACTATACTATAATAATATTTAATAGTTATATAATTATGTAAATAAATATAATTAAATTTAAACATTTAAAAGATAACTCTGCATACTGACTGGAGAATGGTCTAAAGGGGCAGAAATAATATCAGGGAAGCTATTAAGTTTGCAGTGTATGCACACATTTGTTTTGAGTTCAAGTTGTAGTAGCAAAGTGGTTTGAGTTCAAGTTGTAGTAGTAAAGACCTTGAGTAGCCAATTTTGAAGTTATTTTGGAATTAGAAAGAACTGGATGCCCTGAATATTTCAACATGGCATGCAAGAAAGGAAGGAATTAAGAGTGATAAAATAACTTTATTCTGAGCACCTAGGTGGGTTAAGCAATATTTTCAGAATGGGATACCTGAGGTCCAGAATATATTTTGATGGGGAAGAAGGCTTTTCTGAGTTAGACATATTTCCTTTAAGCTCCTTATTAGTCAATCAGAGATGTTGAAGTGGCAGTGGGAAATACAAGTCAGGAGCTCAGAAATGAGATAGGAACTCAGCATAAAAATGATATTCAAAGTCATGTCAATAGATGACATCACCTAGGGATGGGATGCAGAGTATAGGAGAGGGCCTAGGACTAAGCTCTCTAACATTACAATATAAGAGCTGATTTGAGGAAGAGAAACCAGGAAAGGAAAGAAATTTCAATTGTGGCATAGAGAGACAAAAGAATGGGTCGAGGATTGCAAGCAACAGAGGGGCATCAAGAAGAGATGATAAATTGTCTAGAATGTTGCTGAGAAAGTTGAATGGCAGGAAGACAGAGAAGTGCCTATTGCTTCTGCTAAGATGAAATTGTAGTTTAAGTGCTAGGATTTAAGACCCATTTAGACAGGAATTGAGAAAGACAATAAAGTGGAGGCAAGAAGTAGAATTAGAGCCATCAAGAGTTTTGCTCTGTAAGGAAGTAATGAATGAAAGTCATAGTTGAAGGTACTTTAGAAAATGTTTCTGTTTAAATTAAGCTATGTTTGCTCTTTTATAAAATCATGGAAATTTTTTATCAATACTTGAAATTAATTAATTAATTAAAGAATTGATGCTCATTCATCTGAAAATGGCTTTTTAATTTGGAGGTTAACCATGACACCAATAAGAATAGTACAGAACTATGAAAATATTTCTCTTTTTCTCTCTCCTTCTATATATATGTATTAGAATTAAGCATTTTTAGAGATATATAGCAACCACTAAATGAGTTACATTTTTTTCTCTAAACTTCTATATGTTTTGAATTTGAAAAGTATCAGATTTGCTGCTTTTATTACATATACAGATACCTAGAAATGCACTGTGAATACTTAGACTCTATACAAACTGTGAAGGTGGTGGGAGCATTGTGAGAATATTATGGGAGACGTATTAAAATTGCACTCTCCGCTCACGCTGCTTTCCTTACTGCTTTATGATGGTAGCAAAAGGGAGATCAATATTTGTACATAAATTAACTGTTAGCTATGTTAACAAGACTATCTATGCCAAAACATTTTTGTTAATTGACATATTCTGTATGTACCTGAAGTCTTTAAAGCTATTAATGATGTATGTTGAATGACAGGTTAAAAGGTAAATAATAAATGGGCTCATTAAGTAGATTTTTTTTAGTAAGTCATAGATTCAGAAGGTCACACTACATTTATTAAACAGGCTAAAGGCAAGTTCAAATTTGAGACCAAATTAATTATGCAAACTGATTGACAGAATAATCAAAAGACATTGTTTTCATCCCTTTGCATCCTATATAATTATATGCTGTAAAATTACCCTATGTATGGTTAATAAAAGAAGCAGGAGAAGGTTCCCAGGAGAAAAATGATGCTTGAGAAACTGATTTTCAATCACCAAATTATTTGATATTGTAATCCACCATCAACTTGTTTCATAAATTAAACCTTTGTTTCTATAAATTCAGTTAATGTATTCAGACCAGTTACATAATTAAATACTAAGAATACTAAAAGTGATACTAATTAACCCCCTGTCAAAACATATCAAATGAAGTGTTTTGTATTGAATGATACATTATTTATAAAAATGCATTCCATTGTTTTCAACTCAGGACGGGCTATATTAACAGCCTAGAATATGTTGTTGCACATTTTATTTTCTCTCAAATTAGGAATGCAGTATAAATGGAAAATAGAAATGCTGTTTACTAATATCATCTAATCACTAAAATGATATGTTTTAGAAAACATAAGAAGTATATATTATCTGACCCGGCTTCCCTCAAAACAAATCCATTCTTCATAGAGGAAAGTATGGACTGAAAGCTAATGAATTCATTTGTACTCTCAGCATTCTGTATCAACTTCACTTATTAAGAAGGTGTATTACCAATTTCTCAAAAGAGGTACCACACACACCCTCCCCCATATCCCTCAATATTATCAAAACTGAAGCATAAATGTAGCTAAGTAACCAGTTTCTTGTCTTCTATAAAAAGACCCAGTAAATAACAGATTGGACACATAGATATTAACATTTAAATATAATAATCACACTAAGAGTTCTCCAAAGAAATAGAGCTAAGAAGATATGTTCTATATCTATATCTATATCTATCTATGTCTATAAGATAGATGGTAAGGGATTGGATCATGTGACCATGGGAGCTTGCAAGTCCAAATTCTACAGGGCAGACACTAAGATGGAAACTCCCTTAACAGTGAAGTCAAAGTATTTACTGAGAATTCCCCAAGGGAAGCTGGCTGGCTGGAAATTCCAGCAAGAATTAATAGTAAAGTTGAGTTGAACTTCTCTTCTGACCTCTGAAATCTGCAATACTGGCTTATGAACTGATTACAGATACAAATCCCATCTCAAAGTACTCTACCCTTACAGTAACAATTGGGGTACAGTAACAATAGTGCTTGCTTGACCAAATGACTGGATACCGTAACCAAGCCAAGTTACACATGAGCTTAACCATCACGGCCCACCCCTTGTCAATTTAGCACCATACACATCTCCTTAAACCATACTTAATCTCTAAATAAAGATAATATAGTCATACTTTTTCTGACCATAATATAACTATCCTGAAACCAAAAACATAATGACCCTTTCCCAAGAAGAGGATGTAAGTCCTTGGTTGATATTTAATTGTATCCTTGATATCTATGTAACTTTAATACTATGGCATAAAGTTAATACTATATATATATATATATATATATACACACACACACACACACACACACACACACACACACACACATAAGTATGTATCATATATATATATGTATATATATTATGGGGAAAAGAGAGGGAAGAAAACAATGATATATATATATATATTTGTGTGTGTGTGTGTTCATCCTAGGAGATATTATGGGTTGGGTTCTAGATCACTGCAATAAACCAAATGTCACAATAAAGCAAGTCACATGAATATTTTTATTTCCCAGGGATAATAAAAGTTATTTTGACATTATACTGTAGTCTACAAAGTATGCAATGTCATTATGTCTAAAAAACAAGGCACATATCATAATTAAAAAATACTTTTTTGCTGAAAATGCTAAGCAACACCTGGGCCTTCAGCAAATTGCAATTATTTTACTGGTGTAGGGTCTTGCCTCGATGTTGATGGCTGATGATTGATCAAGTTGGTGGTTTCTGAATGTTGGGGTGGCTGTGGCAATTTCTTAAAATAAGACAACAATGAAGTTGGCTGTATCCATTGCCTCTCTCATGAGAAATTTCTCTGTAGCATGAAATGCTATTTGATAGCATTTATCCACAGTAGAACCTTTTACAAAATAAGAATCAATCTTTTCTAATCCTACTGCTGCTTTATCAATTAAGTTTATGTAATATTCTAAATCCTTTTTTTGTTATTTCAACAATGTTCACAGCATCTTCAGCAGGAGTAGATTGCATCTCAAGAAACCACTTTATTTGCTCTTCTGTAAGAAGCAATTCTTCATCCACTAAAGTTTTATCACAAGATTGCAGCAGTTCAGGCCCACCTTCAGGATCCACTTCTAAGTTTAGTTTTCTTACTATTTCTACCACATCTGCAGTAACTTCCTCCACTGAAGCCTTGAGCTCCTTAAAGTCATCCATGAGGTCTGGAATGAACTTCTTTCAAACTCCTGTTAATGTTGATATTTTGATCTCCCAGGAGTTATGAATTGCATTTAGAATGGTAAATCTTTTCCAGATTTTTTTTCAATTTACTTGGCCTAGATCCATCAGAGAAATCACTATGGCAGTTATAGCCTTACAACATTTATTTCTTCAAAAAATAGATTCAAAAATCAAAATTACTTCTTGTTCCATGGACTGCATAATGGATGTGTTAGAAGGCATGAAACAATATTCATCTCATTGTACATCTCCATCAGAGCTTTTGAGTGACCCAGTACATTGCCAATCAGCAGTAATTATTTGAAAGGAATTTTTTTTTTCCTGAGCCATAGATCTCAACAGAGGGCTCAAATTATTCAGTAAACCATGTTTTAAACAGATGTGCTGTCATCTAGGCTTTGTTCTTCCATTTATAGCGCATAGGCAGAATATATTTAGCACAATTCTTGAGGGCCGTTGGATTTTGAGAATAGTAAACAAGTACTGGGCTTCAACTTAAAGTCACCAGCTGAATTATCCCCTAACAAGACAGAGCTTGACTTTCGAAGCTTTGAAGAAAGACATTGACTTCTCTATCTACGAAAGTCCTAGGTGGCATCTTCATCCATTATAAGACTATTTCATCTGCATTGAAAATCTGTTGTTATTGTAATCACCTTTATCAATGATCTTAGCTATATCTGCTGGATTACTTGATGCAGCTTCTAATCAGCACTTACTACTTCACTTTGCACTTTTATGTTATGGAGATTGCTTATTTCCTTAAACCTCACAAACCAAGCCCTGCTAGCTTCAAATTTTTCTTCTGCAGCTTCCTCACATTTTTTAGCCTTAATAGAATTGAAGAGAACTAGGGCCTTGTTCTGAATTAAGCTTAGCTTGAAGAACTGTTGTGGCTTATTTGATCTTCTATCCAGATCATAAAAACATCTCCATATCAGCAGTAAGGCTGTTTTGCTTTCTTATCATTTGTCTGTTTACTGGAGTAGCACACGCACTTTTAATTTCCTTCAACTTTTCCTTTGCGTTCACATCTCGGTTAACTGTTTGGTGCAAAAGGCCCAGCTTTAAGCCTATCTTGGATTTTGACAAGCTTTCCTCAATAAACTTAATTGTTTCTAATCATTTATTTATTTACCTATATTTATATTTCATTTTGTTTTATTTTTTCTTCATTAGAGAAGTGTCTTTACAGAACAATCATGCATGAAATACAGTATTCCCATACACTACCCCACCACCAACACCTTGCATTGCTGTGAAACATTTGTTAAAACTGATGATATTACATTTTTATAATTGTATTATTAATTACAGCCGTTAATTTTACTTAGAGTTCACTGTTCATGTAGTATGGTTCCATGAATTTTTTTTATTTAATTCTGTCATATAAGCAATCTAATATTTCCCTTTTAAATCACAGTCAGATATACATATTTCAGTGCTGTTAACTGAGTTCACAATATTGTTTGTGAAAGACATGCATCCTTCTTTTCACTTGAACATTTAGAGGCCATTGTAGAGTTATTTACTGGCCTAATTTCAATATTATTGTGTCTCAGAGAATAAGGAGGCCTGAGAGGAGGGAAATAGATAGGGGAATGGCCAGTCAGTGGAGGAGTCAGAATACATTTGACATTTACCAAGTAAGTCCACCATCTTATATGGATACAGTTTGTGGTGTCCCAAAACAATTACAGTAATAACATCAAAGATAATTTTCACAGATCACCATAACAGATATAATAATAATGGAAAAGTTTGAAATATTGCAAGAATTACACATGACAGAGCTACAAAGTGAGCACATGCTGTTGGAAAAATGGTTCCTATTGACTTTCTCAAAGCAGGGTTTACACAAACCTTTAGTTTGTAAAAGTGCAATATCTGCAGAGTACAATTAAGTAAATCACAATAAAATGAGGTATGCCTGTATACACACACACACGCACACATATACATGTTAAATCATATTCATAACAAAATAAGAAAGACATAACAATTACCGTCCTCATTTCTGCAATCGGTCATGTGTTTATAGGTGATATTTGTATCTGTCTTTGTCCACTATTCCCTTTACCCTCAGCAAACCCTCAGCTGTTCATGGTTCTTTCCATGATGAGATGACCCAAAACTTCATTCCTGAAGGTTCTGGGCCATTAGTAATACTGCCTGGATTGGGTTGGTGAAGCTTTCCTTTGACTTTAATCACAAGGCATGATAATACTAAGAGACGCCATAAAATATCTCCTGTATTCAAGACATACTCTTGCTTACCTGCATTGCATAGTGGCAGTCCAATTTCCCCTTGTTAATCAGGATCAATTACCCTGCCCCCCGCCCCCAGTCTGGTAACTCCCTTCTTTCCCTGTTGATTCAGTCTTGAAGTTCTCCAAATGTCCTGGTGGCAGTCTTATCTTCCAGTTCCTCAGCTCACTGCTGTGCTTCCTAATAGAAGTACTCCCCCTTTTGCATCTAAAACCTATAGTCTAGCAAATCATAAATTTGCAGGGATAAAGAACAAAACTTTTGCTAGTGGATCACTAGTTGTGCCACCCCCATTTTCACCCCTTGATTTCTAGACCCTTGAATTGCAACTATGGAGGAAATATCACCATAGATTAAATGACAATTGAGGGCATATACGGCCTCCTGGAGAACATTGCTGTAGCTCTTCAATATACTGCCTCCCATTCAGCACTGTAATTGAGTCTTCAAAAGGCCAGTGCGCTGTTCTATAAATCTAGCTATTTCTGGATGAAGGGAAACATGGTAAGACCAGTGAAACCCATGACCTTGGGCCTGTTGCTGTACTTCGTTTGCTATGAAGTGACTTCCTTGATCGGAAGCAATGCCATGCAGAACACCACGATGTTCGGTAAAGCATTCTATAAGTCCATGAATGATAATGTCATCAGAACCATTATTTGCATAGAAGTCAAATCCATATCCAAAATGTTGCCCTTCGATGATGGAAGCAGTCCAATGTAATCAACCTGTCACTAGGTACCTGACTGAACACCTTGGAGAATGTGCCATATCAGGGATTAAGTGTTGGTCTCTGCTGCTGGCAGATTGGGCCCTCTGCAGTGGTTGTAGTCAAGTCACCCTTAGTGAGTGACATCCATGCTGCTGAACCCATGAATAACAGCCATCCCTACTACCATGTCAACTTTTTTCATGAGTCCTTTGGGCAATGACATGACTGACTGGGGAAAGAGGCAGACTGGCATCCACAGAATGGGTCATCCTATCCACTTGATTGTTAAAATTCTCCCCTGCAGAGGTCTCTCTGGTGAATTATCACATAGGACACACATATATTCATGCTTTCCACCCATTTATTAAGGTCTCTCTCATGGACTTATCTGTCACCATTTTTCCAATCATGTTCCTTCCAAGTCCCTGACCACTCAACCAAAACCTTGACCACAGCCCATGAATGAGTGTGCAAACACACCTCTGCCTCTTTCCCTGTACAAGCAAAATGAACAATCTGGTGCACTGCTCAAAGTTCTGCCATCTGGGAGGATTTCCCTTCACCGCTGCCCATCAGGGATATAGCAGAAAGGGGCTGCAGTGCTGCAGCTCTCTACCTTCAGGTGGTACCTCTAACCGTGCAGAACCATCTGTAAACCAGGCTGGAGTATTTTCCTCTTCAGTTAACTGATGAAAGGGGACTCTATAAGACCATAGCTAAAAGCTGGGAAAGAGAAGGTAATGTGGCATGAGCAGGAGCCATGAGCATTTAGACCACTTCCTCGTGTACCTTCTGGGCCTGTTTGAACTGATCTTGTATATACCGCTTCCATTTAATGATAGAGTGCTGCTGTGCATGCCCAACTTTATGGCTTGCTGGGTCAGACAACACCCTTTCATGATGGACAACTCTGTTCTCATGGTAACATGGTGGCCTGTGGTTAAATATTTGGTCTCTACCAAGGCTCATTTGCAGGCCAAAAGCTGTTTCTCAAAATTAGAGTAGTTTTCTGTAGAGAATGGTGGAGCTTTGCTGCAAAATCTTAAGGTTCTGGGCTATTATTCTCACTAGCGGCCTACTAAAAGTTCCAAACAGCATCTCTATTTTCCACTGAAATTTCCAGCACCATTGGATTTGCTGGATTATATGGCCCAAGTGGCAAAGCACCACTAGGACCTGTTGAAGAGTCTCCTCTTAATGTGATCCCCACTCAAAACTAGCAGCTTTTCTCGTCACTCAATAAGTGTGCTTGTGTAGCACACACAATTAAGGAAAATGTTTTCCCCCAAATCCAAAGAGACCAATGAGGCATTGTAATTCAACTACTTGCATGATGACACACTGTATTTGATTTTCAGAAATATCAATTCTGTGGCTACATGAGATAAGAGTTTATTTCCAGGCGCACATACAAATTTTCTTGTTATTCTTGCAGTGCTTGAGCTGAAAATTTGAAGCCCTTAGCAATTCTTTTCTTTTACAGCTTTATCTAGCATATTGAGAAAAAGCCAGCCAACCTCCTAAAACTCATTTACTTGACAATAATATGATAAATTATCAAACACATGGTCACCCAAAGCCTTGCCTTTTATAGGCATTTGAGTAGAGTATCCAAAGGTGATGTTTTTCCTGTATCTAGTGCCATATCATACTATGGACAGTCAGTGCCTGCTTTATCATCAAAAACAAACTTACTAGGGCCTTTAAATCTAATCATATAAGGAACCCATTCCCAAAACCCCAGAACCTATCAGAAATCACATCTTTAAGTTTCTATTTCTAAAGAATCTCTCCTAGTATAAAAATTTGTATTAGGGTTCTCTAGAGAAACAGAACAAACAATATACACACATGCACACATATGATATTTATTATGAGGAATTGGCACATATAACCATGGGGTCTGGCAAGTCTGAACTCCATAGAACAGGCCCCAAATTGGAAACTCTGATAGAAGAGATGCCAAAATCTTTAGTGTAAATTCCTCAGGGTAAACTGGCTGGGCTGGTCAGATATTTTGGCAGGAATGGATGCTGAAGTAGGAATTCCTCTTCCAACCTCTGTCATCCTCACTTTTGATTTTAAAATCTCCAACATATTGGATGAGGAGAGTGGCCAAATTGCTGAGGACAGCAGTCTCCTTTATTGATCATAGATATAACCAACTTTTTATAGATGCAAATCCATTTGTGAAATACCATCAGAGTAACAATCAGGCCGGTGCCTACATGATCAAATATCTGGACCCCGTAATTCAGCCTAGTTGACACATGGAATTCACCATCACAATCCACGATTAGTCTTTTTGTAACATTTAACTTAAAACATTTTTTTCTGAGGAGAACTTTCTTTAGGGCATTCTGCTTCTGCATATGCTCTATAAAGTGGCCTAAAAGGGTATATACACCATTTAATTTGTGTCGGTATCATTTAAACTGCAAAAGTTCCCTCCTAATTCACCATTGTCCCATGTGCTTTATAATTCCATTTCCAAAATGTATCTATAAAATATAAACTATATACATATATGTATATAAAGTGTACCATATTTGTTTTGATCTGTTAGAGATCAGAGTAAGATAAATAAGCTTTCCTTGTAGCACTGTGAAATACGTAAACCAACAAATTATGTGAGGCCTTAGAAAATAAATTTACTTTGACACACCATGCAAAAGACTTTGAATGTTTTATTAAATATGTGGATCTAAGGTCTCCTGTCTGTTCCAGCATAGCACATTGCACTTTCTTCTTTCTTAACTAGATGGAAGTTACATACTTTACTAGAATGAGATGTTGAGCTGTAATATAATGGTGCCTCAAGTAATGTGCTCTGTGATTTATGAAATAATTGTGTATAATACTGACTGAAAGTTAAAAGAATAATTCTTCTTCTAGGTATGCAATCAAGGTCTCACAAATACTTTACAGATATCTCCTTCATACAGGGGCCTACCAAAAGTTTCAGACAGCATCTCTATTTTCCTCTGAAACTTCCAGCACCATTGTAGCTTATGGATCATATGGTCCAAGCGACAGAGCAGCTTGCACAGAAGCCTGGGACCTGTTGAGTCCCCCGGTGGGAAGGCAAGGGCCAAAGGGAAACAAAAGCTGGGAGTAAGAGTTCCAAAGCCTCGACCAGCAAGGACAACAATTTTGCTACTTCTCCAGTGAAAAAGAAGATGAAGGCCATGGCCAAGGTCCCTAAAAGGTTGTCTGCCCTGGGGCCTGGGGAGGGGTCAAAAGCCAAGGTAGCGACTCCTCCCAAGTGCAAGGGTGGCAGTGGGTCCAAGACAGCTTTGGCACACCTGGTCAGCAAGATGGAGAAGGCTTGAGCTGCCTGCCAAGTCCTTGTCATCCAAATGTCCAGCATGAAGGCAGAAGCCAGGAGCTAGGAGCTTGGGTGAAGAGACTGAGATTCCACTTGAGTTTTTATCCCCCCCTCCCAAAAAGAAGCATTGCTCTATTTATTCAATTGTAAAATATTTATCAATAAAGACTTTTTTCCACTCAAAAAAAATTAATGTCCTGCATTTATGGAAGGTCAATGATTATTTTATTCACACATACACATTTTATTCTAAGATGGTTTAAATGCCAGATAATTTTCACAATTCTCTCATTTAAAAATTTTTACTCACTGCTACTCTTGCTTTCAGAATTTACACTCATTAATAAGCATCTTTATTTAATATAGAATGAATAGCATTAAACATGAGCAAAAGAATAAATTTGTACTTTTCTGATTCAATAATTCTAGACAGTCTTTTACTGATATTTAACTCACACATATTTAATTAAACAAATTTTCCATATGCTTTTTCACCACTGAACATATTTTGTTCCGAGAATTCTGCCATAATTATTTTTCTTTGTAATTTAATAGTTGTGCATAAGTTCAAAGAAGTCAAATGAATAAAAAAATGTAGAATACGGAGATTGTTCTTTACCTATTATTAATGTATACCTTTGTTTATAGGTACAAAATGAAATATTTTATCAATGGAAAGATACTTATTCTACTTTACTATATAAAGGGCATATCTTTATTTCTATGATAGTCACCCCATAGTGTGAAAACATAGTCTTTAATTACAAATTTTGAATGTTGTTACTCTTATTTTAATCTTGGTATAGAGATTGCCATGACCCTGATATTACTTGTTTCCAAAACATATCCTGATTCATCTAGGGATCTACATAATAGCAGTTTTATCCTTCTCTTTCCCTACATGTCTGTTAGCATATTAATTCTTGTCACACAATTTCAAACAATTTCATGGCTTGAAGAAGCAAAAGCATGACCTGCTGTAGCAGAAACTAAAGATAGTTCTAGCTGATTTAAATGCCAGTGCAGTGGCTCTCTGTCTACATATTCAGCTTATCCAAGAACATTCTTTATAGGCAGAACAGCCCTGGCATTGGTGGTTGTTGAGTCACCCCTGGATGATGGCTTCTTCAAGTCCTTGAACTGCATTGTCCCGTAAGTGTCTTAGCACAATATTAAATTTCACATTAGTTATCCATCCTCCCTTTTTGCACATTTATTTAGCTCAAGGGTAACCAGAAGCACCTTGTAAAAACCCACCTCTAAACCATTTGAGTGACTGACAAACTGTGTTGTTTGTGTGTGTGTGTAGATTGGCAGAGTATTTTATTGTCACATCTCTCTAGAATACATTTTAAACTTAACTTCTAATTTAATAAGGAATGTCACCGGTAACCTCTGCTCTCAAGGTATGGCGTAATGAATTATATGCCCACTCAAAAGACATGTTCTTAATCTTAACTCTGTATCCCTGTGGGTTTGATCTATTTGTGAATAGGACCTTTTGAAGATATTATTAGTTAAGGTGTGGTCTACTGAATCAGATGTCTTAATCCATATGACTGGAAGCCTTATCAAGACAAGACCACAGGGAGGAGGGAGGAGAAAGGAGCTGGGCATCCATGGAAACTGGATTAGCAGACACATGGAAAGAATGGAAACTGGAGGAGCAGAAACAAAGAGAGAGATGACCATGTGAAGGAGGCAGAAATGCAAGTCAAGGAGTGCCACAGGTTGCGGCATGCCAGCACTAAAACCCCACAGACTTTAGGGAAAAAGTATAATCTTGCCAATATCTTGATTTTGGGCTTTTCTAGCTTCAAACCCACGAGCCAATAAATTCCGTTGTTTAAGCCAACCCATTATGTGATATTTTAATAGCAACTTGGCAAATCTCAATACAAGGGGACTTGCATGATGTTCTGATCATATGGTCACTGTGTGGGAACAAAAAGGATCCTATTTTATAATGTATACCCAGTATACACATGTCCTCAATACAGAGACCAGAAATGGATAATCGGAGACTCTAAAGTTCTGAGTAATATTTTAATCTTTGTTCAGTATTTGACAGTTCTTAAGCTTATAAGACTGGGTCTTGCTATGAAGTGAGAGAAGCCATTCTATGGAATAAGTTGACATTACCAAGTAATATTTCATTATATGTAGAACAAATCTATTCTCATCAGGATCTTATGCAATTCTTTTGACTGTTTTAATTTTTCATCAGATTGTAAGAAGAATCATTGTTTGTGAACATTGTCAAATTTCATAGTGCTATGCATCATTGGAACACAACTGTGATAGTGGGAGACAACTTAGAAGAGAGAATAGTCAAACAGGCAGCAAAAGAACAAAAAAGTAAATGAAGCATTCATCTAGGCATGATTCAATGGGCTATAGAGATAAATCAGCTGAAAATGGACCCGTTTTTGGCTCATTGTTCTTGTTGCTTCACTGCTTCTTAGTATCTTTGCTTTCTAATTATTTTTTTGGAATGGGGAAGAGGGGAGTTTTTCGCAGATCATAGACTTGGCTCAGGAACTTTAAATCTAGTAAGGATACCAGAAGCTGCTTGTAAAAATGGTAACAATAACTTAAATGCATTTGATACATTTAATTCTTTAAAGCACTCTACATGTTCTATGAAATATGTTTCCAGATATGGACATTGATACACAGGAAAAATATCTAAGGACCAGAGATTTGCACTATTATAGAAATTTGACCTTAGAAATTATTTAATTCAACATCTTTAATCACTGTGGTCCAATTGGGTAATCTTGCTTAGCAGGACATATCTAGTTTATAGTAGAAATATGAAAAGAACCTAGATCATCTGAGCCTTTTTCATTAGTTCTCCTTCTGGAATATAGATTTCCAGAGGCCAAGAGTGTCACCATATTCACTTTTTTGGTGTAATGTGAATATTACTTTTAATTTTCCTTTTGATAGTTTACTATTAGAAACACTGTTGAACCAAGTGTCTATGTTAAATGGATATTAATCTACTAGAACATTGTTTAAGTCTTAATAATTGTATCACTAATGAAAATGATTACTTTGAAATGGTCACAAAATCTTTTTTCTTTGAGTAATGTTAAGTTGGTTTACACATACAAGTTTTACGTGTGTTATTTCATTTGACCCAGGTATAAATCCTTTAGTGTATATGGAGTGAATGTTCTTATGCCCGTTTGGAACTTAAGGAACAATGGATAAAGTGTATATAACTTGCCTTAAGTCTCACAGTTAATTAGATATAAAGGTTGAGAATGAAAAAATTTCTCATGGCTCTTGCTTTTTTTCCTTCATGGGTTTACTATAAGAATTTATAGTCAAAGTTCCTTGACTGTATTAAATAAAGGACTAATAAATTCATTGTTTAATATAAGAAGTTACACAAATTAAAATACCTAATAAACAAAACGTATTTATTACTATTTGCATATTTAGATGCTGCTGTCAAAATTTATCAATGTGAATGAACATAAATTGAAGCGAAGCATCTGTGGATTCCACTCACTTTTGCAGAGTGCTCTAATCTGTATCATAGGCATCATTAACTTTAGCAATTAAGTTCTTTGTCCTAGTTTCTATTGACAAGTGCCACTATTTTTAGAATTCTTCTTGATCTCTTACATTGCTTGGTTGCTCTTGCACTGCATGGAGCAAAAAAAAAATCACATTCATGTGAATTCTTTTTAAGATTCCCCATTGCAGCTCACAGTTGATAAACATGACTTGTCACTGCAATTAAGTGAAAGTGCTACACTCAAGGAAGTTCCACTTAGAAAAAGCCATCGCTGAAGATGGTTACTTTAAATGCATACCAATCATTAACTTCAGGGACACTTCTGGGGACTCTCTTAGTGATAATGAATCGCTAAAATTGGTTTATGGCTGCACTAATATACTTTAAAATAACTGAGTTGAAATTGTGATTGAACAGTTGCTTGGCAATCTGAGTCATTTTCTCTTCTTAACACACTTATTACCAACCAATTGCTCTACAGGAAATTATCTGTTGAATTTCAATAACAATCTGTAAAATTATTAACTCAAAAACAATTTTGCTTTTATATATAAGGTGCAGATTATGAAATATGGTGTTTTATGTCAGCAAGACATGAAAGTTTATACTAGGATTGGTAGCGTTAGTATGTTTTCTTACTTTAATCTGAAAATAAAAATTACTTTGCACAATCGTCAGCATAGATAAAATATAATACATTTGGACCATGGCCAGAGAATTGCCAAATCTTCAAATAATGTGGTAATAAGTCTTCTAAGACATGCATATTTTGTGAAACTCAGTAGAATGATGTATAAAAACAACATAAGGGCCATAAACCTGATCTTAGTGGCTTTGCAGTCTGAGAAAATAAAAGCAATGCCCATGAATCAATTGTTCTCAATTCAAAAGTAATATATCAGTATGTTATAGAGTTTTGATACTGGGTTCAAGTCCTGGGTGGGTCAGAGAATTCTACATCTAATCTAATCCTGATTTTGCCCTGTGTGTCTTCGGAAGTGCCGCAATGCTGAGATACTCATTTTCCTCATTTATTACTTGGGAAGTCTGAATTACTTCTCTAAGATATAAATCCTCAGTCTCTCATTTGAATTGTTGAAGGCACATGGGTTTTTGGAATTCAGGCTTTGTAGGGTTTTGAAATGAAAATAGGGCAGACACAAGGTATATTACATAAGACCACCCAGTGACCTCTTGGATTGCACCTGTAAATCAATCACATTAATACTTCTACAGGGGACCATTAATAATCTCACTAAGGAGACACTTTTACTCTGTAATGACCTTACATTCCATCAGGCTTTGCCACTAAATGTGTTTGTGCCAAATTTGAAAAAAAATCCCTTGGCCTTCAAATGTTTGAGATAATGGGATTTTATATAAAATACAGTGGCCAGAAAATTCTAAAATTGTGTCTATTTTAGTCCCAGAGCTGAACATTGAGCACTTCATCTCACATAGCATGAAATTGAAGAATCTCTGGCAAACTTCCAAAGCCCTGTAGCAGCTGCACATCCAGGTGGGATTTTATGGGACTTTAAAGGAAAAGTGTCACTCAAGTGTCTGACACCATTGTCTTCCCACGGTAGGAGGTGGGATATTTGATGGCTTGGTGGGCATGATATCTACAATTAATTTTACCAGCAGAGATGGTCTTATCTGGGACTTATTTGTCACTTCTAAAAACACATACCTGACTCCTAGGAAACAAATGGCTTCCCTTGGAGACCAAGATACTAAGCATCTCTTCTCCCTTACTAAGGTAAGCCTCCAAGTAAAAGTGAAATCATTTTTTTACCTATCAGCTGAGAATATTTTAAATTTGGACACTGCAAACCATGTGACACAAGTATGGGTAGATAATTGAAGCAGTGATAGTAATTGATATAGCTCTATTATACAGGATAAAGATATAGATATGTATGTATATATATATATATTTTTTTTTAGGAAATAATTAACACAAAATATAGAAAGTATGATTTAAACTTAATGACAAATAAACCATTTCAAGGATTTTATTTTGCTAGTTTTAGTAATTTAATGTTTTCCAGTAAGCATTAAGCATTATTTATATATATAAATATATAAATGGAGAGAGAAAGAGAGGGTAAGAGAGATACCTAATATATAACTCATGAAACTCACCATAAGATATATTTGCTTAATGGAATTAAAACTTCTCTTTTTGCATTTTTGGGTCTTTCTAATTAAATGAGCTTCCTTGAAACTCTTGGTAAACAGATGCAAGGGCAATACACCTGAGCCTGGCTTTATACAAAAAATGTATTCTTTTAATTTGAAAGTAGTGGAATCATATTTTAATTCACCAGAGTAACAGATTAGTTAAAGCAATCCTGTGTGAATTGTTATGCTTCCAATGTTCATAAACACTTCTAAAGTACATTAGGCTTTGAATTCTACAAATGTATTTATTTCAAAAAGATAAAAGAATACTGAAATGTATATTAAAAATTAGCTGCAGAGAAAAGTCTTTACTATATAGTTACTTAATGTGAACACAGATGCTTTTAACTTGTGATAGATATATTCTTCCTGTTTTCTGACTCTTGCTTTAGAATTTTAATAATGCTTATTGGAAAACATTAATTTTTAAAAAAATTTGCTAAAGCAAACCAAATAAAACCCTTGAAATGGCTTATTTGGAATTGAGTTTAAATCATACTTTCTATAATTTCTGTAAATTATCCCCTGAAATATAATGTTTAATTAATGAATTGGTACAGAATTAAATGACTATGAATGTGCATGTGTATATATATTTATATATATATATATATATACTGTACATATATTATGGTATCTGATATCAGCATGTATGTATATATAACTTTACTCATCCATATTCAGGCTATATTGTATAGTTTGTGGTATTTTGGTAACATAAAATATAAAATTATGCTGAAAATATAAACATTTTGTCTCTGTCAATTAACGATCACATCTTTTGTAGATCACTTGGAATATTGGCTTAAAAACAAGAAATCACAGCAGAACATCTCATTGACATTCAATAAGGAAATAGTGCTGACAGAATGTTTCAAGAACTAGAGTGGATCCAGGCCAGGAGAGTAAATTAAAAACAGTCTGATAGCTGTCTTAACATTTTACAAGGCAAGCAATATGATCAAGTTGTAGAGTTCACATCATAAAATCATTTGCAACCAAGATTGGGTTCTGTTTCAAAGATACAATTTTTACAACCCTATTACTTTGATTAAACGGTACAACTCTAAAGCTTTTAAAAGTAGGGCATCTATACAAATTGCATACATACAGCCACTCATTCACTCACACGTACTTTTATATACACCCTCAAGGACAACTGAGCAAAGTTTTTTTTCTGGAATTGCATTTCAGCACCACCTCATTTATTTGGCCACTTATCTGGAGCTTGGTTGATAAACGTCACATATTCACACAAAAATCTGGCATGTATTTTCATACAATACATCATCATGACTGTGCAAACCCTCTGGACAAGCGAAGGCCATGGTCTGAAGCCTGCTTACACAGGGAGATTTTTCATTACCCTTCTCTGGAAATATTTCTACTCCATCAGTCCTTTATTCACCCATCCATTAACTGAAAATATGTTCAAAAATTAAATGAATACTTTCTTACTAACTCAGTACACATTTATTGAGAACTTACTCTTCAATTAGCATCTCATTTAGTGATGTGGGGACATGGCCTCTTTCTTTTGGAGCTCCTTTCTGGGAAGCAGCTCTCATCAAATTCACTTACTTTATATATTTATTCAAGGAAGAAGACTTCTAAGTGTCCTATTCATTCATTTACCCATTCATTCAAGAAATATATGCCCAGGTATTATATGCAAACATATTTTGGGTATTGTACAGAGTATCAGAATTTGTAAGGTATTTGCATCATCATCTCTTTTAAACAATTCTTTGAAATTCTTTATAGGCAATATAAACATAAAGAACATTTCCCAATATTTAATCCTGTTACCTTTAAAGTTTTGCTTTATGTGCATATCACTAAAAGTTTCAGCCTGCCCTAATGCCCATTTTGTATTAATGACATAGTAAGAAAATGTCTGTGTCTCAAGGTCATAATAAAAGTTTCCTATTTGGTCTAAAGGATTTGAAAGCAAAGGCCCTTGGTATGTCAGCTCTGATGGGGTCAAAGCCCAAGGGTTGAGGCTTTAATCTTTTTAAATGAATTTTGAATATTCTTTTAAAAATGCAGTGCTATTTCTATAGGTCACTCAAGAGGCCATTTACATCAGGAAAACTATAAAAATAGAAAGCTTAGGAGAGCCTTTGTGCAGTCAAGTAGATTCAGAGCTGAGCTAAGCATCGCAATGGGTAGCTTAAAGTTCATACAATTAACCTGCAATGTAAATAAATTAAAAAATAGTGCATGGTCTCCAAATAACTTGAGTTTTTGACTGCTAGTTTAGTCATTTTAGCTCTGCATTTTCAGTTACTCATGTTTTATATGTTCAAGTGTTATATAATCTATAGAATTTCTAGAAAAAGAGCAGGGGTTTAAGGTGGGACAATCAGTTTAGTCATCCTTTATCAAAGCCATTTATGATATTGGCTTGTACAACACACTAGCATATTCCTAAAAAATTTAACAAATATATTAGAACCTGTAAAACACCATATCTAATATATGGCAAATAGAAATATCTCATCTACATCATGATCATCATCGTCATCATCAAATAACAATTGCTAACATTTTGCAGCACATGCTATATGTTTATCACTAATTTAATTTTACATTTACTATATATTATAATCCTCATAGCACCATAGAAACGAGATACCCTGATAATCCATTTTTATATACAAAGAAAATAAGACTCAGCTTGATGAGTTGTCTTTCCCAACATCAGAATTAGTACATAAGTACTTCGGGTTGGGATGAGGCAAAGTTTAAATTGAGCACAAAGTGAAACTGTCACTTGAGAAGAAAGGCTATGTATTCCCACTGTCCCTCTGCATAGTTAAAGTTATTACCTTCATCCTGTAGATGATTTAATAAGACAGTGTCTGTGGTCAAATGAGTTTAGGAAATATCCAATTTCATATTTGTCTCTTGGAAAAATCACAATACTTTAGCCTAGTAAGGTTTACCTTTTTAATTCTTAATTTTTAAACCCTTTAATATCACATTGGCACACTAAAGCTTAGCTTTTCAATTCATAATTTTCCAAACCCTTTTGTTCTCAAAACAAAATACTGATATCAAAGAAAAATTCATGTTCTGAATCTACAGACTCTACTTTTAACTATATCAAATTAAAAATAAATTAGTCTGAAAGCGTTGAATGCATGATATAGAAACAATGAAATAGAAGTATGAACACGGGCTAGTTTAAAAGAATCAAAAAACATATTATAAAAGTTATTAAAGGTAATATTATGTAATGGTAAATTTTTAAGAAAACAGTTCTCTTTCCTTTGTTTAACTGCTAATCATCCCCTTTCAGTTATCTAACGCTCTGTAACATACTGCCCTCAATCTTAGTGGCTTAAAACAGCAGGATTTATTATTTCTCAATGATTTCACAGATCTCATGATTCTTTGGTTCAGGAATTTAGGTAGGGATCAACTAAGTGGGTTTTTTCTTCCACTGGGTCCTAGATTCACTAATAATTCCTAAAACCCTGTACTTCCCCACACGGCCTACTTACTCAGTAGTCTGGCTTGGACTTCCTCCTAGTATGAAGATCAGGCTCCAAGAGGAAGTAGAAGAGGTTGTCAGTCCTCTTAAAGCTATGCTCTGACGTCCAGAACTTCACATCCCTTCTAATTGATTGGCCAAAGAGAAGCATGAGGCCAGCCTAGAGACCACACTAAAGAAGAATATAAGCAGGTACCATTTGCTCAGGGTTTTATAGTAATTTTAAAAATCAATAATAATGTTCTAATGGTCTTGGACATGTTTAAAGCACAAGGAGATCCATTCAGAGCCCTGTGACATATTTTTTTGTAGTACTTACTCAGCTCTAAAAGTATTTCCCCAAATCAAGGACTAAACTTGTGAAACTTTAAACATAGGAATTATTAATATAATTTTGTATACAGGCATATATTTTTGAAATAAGTGTGTGTGCACAAATATATATAATCTAAACAAACACTGAAAAATCTCTTTTATTTAGCTTTTTATCTTTTTCAAAACTTTTGAAGTATCCTAAGAGTCCAGTAGTTTTAAACTCTGTTCGGCAGTACCCTGGGGTTTCTTTTGGAGTTACTACAGGGCCTATCATGGTTGAATTCTAAACTAAACCTGTGTTTCAGTGAGGGGCCTATGATTTGATCCGTTTTATTTATTGGATTTTCAGTATGAGATTTCTTTTAATGAGTGAAACACTTACTTAAAAGAGGCGTGGATAAAATCTAACCATCCAGCTTACAGTTGGAGAAAAAAATCCTTGATAGATTTAATTATTTGTCCCAGTTCAAGTAACAAGTCTATAAGAAAAATTCAGCAAACAGGTTTCTTGGTACTGAAATTCTGTTCTTCAAAACCACAGTGCTTATTTTATTATAACTGGTATATTATAATAAGTGAAAAGAAGAGTTGTAAGAAAGATGAGAGAGAGAGAACAGGATTTCTCAACCTTAACAGTATTGACATTTTTGGCCAGATAACTCTTTGTTGTGGGGGTCTGTCTTGTGTGTTGTAGAATATTTACTGGTATCCTTGGCTTCAACACATTAGATGTCCGAGTTGCACCTCCATTCTCAAGTTGGAAACACCATGAATATCTCCTGACATTGCCACATGTCCCATGAGAGAGAAACAAAATCATCCCCAGCTGAGAACCACCGACATAGGAAGAAATTGCTTAAAAAAGAGTTGATGAATGAATAAAAGCACAAAAGGGATGAAGAACAAGGTCTAATAGTACATTATATTTGATAAATTAAATAGTGAGGGTATTTTCAAGATAGGCATCATTAGAGCAGCAAATAACAGTGATTTTCCCACAATGTTTCTGTATTGTTATATTATCATTTAATGTCTTTCACCTTATATATTTTTATTTTCAATACAATAATGACATTCTGAAGTGTTATTATATATTATTAATATTTTAAAATATTTATTACAAAATTGCTACAAATAGATAAACAATGCAACCATGTTACCGGCTATTTGTCAGACTTTAGAATTACAATTTCAAACAGTTCCAGCACTTTTAGTTAATGTTATAGGTTTTAGCTAAAATCAGTTTATATTTTAATGTTAATTAAGTTAATATCAATTCATATCTGAAACTTTGTAAACCAGAAGTCATCAAAAAAGTTAAATGTTAGGACTCAGCATGCTGTAGATTTAACTTTCAGAGCTAGGTTTGTCCTTCCCCATGGTAGAATTAAACCAAGTCTTAATTAAACAGAAATTTAAATTAGCAGAATTAGAGCATAAATAAGTTATTTCCTAGCTCTGTGAGGCCTGATTTTTTAAAATGCTAGTATACCCTAGCTCCATTGAACTCAGATTTTTAAAATATTGCTGAATTCTTCTTAGTACTACTGCATCTGGACAAAATATTGAATATCTGGCATCAGCATCATCAGGAACAAAGCAAATCTAACTGTAACTCCTGTATAGGCCACTTACATAAGGGCAACATATAAGTAATTGTATCAGTATGGGGACCAGAGAGCATGGTAGTATGGGTATGATCATACCACAGTTAATTTTTTCTCTCCTCCATTTTCTACCTTCTCCTATTTCTTATTCTGGAATGCTTGTACAGCTCCATCAGGTTTGTTCTGAAAGCCCTTGAGGTACTGAAACATTCCTACATTTTGTCATACATGAGAGAGGCTCCTGACCATCCCAGCCCTCAGCCATGCCTGCTGGCCCAGAGTTCAGTGACAGAGACCAGGGGTACTTGTTAGCCACAGTTTGGGAGGAGTTGTTTCCTGGTCCTGTAGGGAATCAGAGGGAATTTAGTGTCTAGCTATTTCTCAGACAGACTTCCAGCCAATCTTTGTATTTTTATACTTAGGCATTTCCTTACATTGGAAGGTACCAGTTGCCTCTTTTCCTTTCCTGAGACATTTCTGGGTTCTTTGGTGTGAATTTCACTTCTTTTTGGCTTCTGTAACTGCAACCTGAGTATTATACGTCTTTCGTGCTCTAAGTCGTTTTATCACTACTCCATCTGCTTTCTAGATTGCCAAATGTACTATTTTCTTTTCTTCTCTTCTTTATGACCTGTGGCTGTATGTCTTCCTTTTGCTGTAGTAGTATTTTAGCAGGCTTTCATGAAACAGTAGAGATAAATATGTGTTGACACCACTATCTGTAACTGGAAATTTTGATGGTAATTGCAAAGGTCTGTTTAAACTTAATATGACTGGTAACTTCAGTAGAAGTCTATTATGTATTTTGAGTGTTATTTACTTCAGAAATTAAGAAATGTAAGAAAATTAAGATGGTTGCCATTTATATACTGGTTGGTGGACCCAGTATTCTCTATATTAAATTATATCACCTGGTAGTAGTTTTATACTAACAGTAGTTATCTGTATATTATAGGGTTAATATTAGAAACTTAATATAATTGATAAAGGAATTATTTTAGCAATGATACTATTAAAACTGAAATATGATTTTTCACATGTAAAATATATTCAAAATTCATGGTGACATTTACCCCCTCTACGCAGGTACATCCCATGTGCATATGAAGTTACAGAGATTTAGGGTACAGATATTCAGTAGATAATGTTAATGATATGGTGGCCCCAACAAGCATTCAAGTTCAAGGTATTTAAAATTCGAAAGTGTAATTAATTGTCCTATTTTCATTATTTCTAAGTTATTCCATGTGTTGGTAGCAGAGTATTGATGATGTTCTCCCAAGTTAGTCATTCAATTATAAGAACTT
>JAQZBX010026425.1:0-28956 GCA_029593785.1 Cabassous unicinctus | reverse complement strand
TGTTCTACTATCTGTTTGATTTCAGGTGTATTGTTTTCCACATCATTAACTCTTTCTTCTGCTTGTTCACATCTTCTGTTATGTGAATCCAGCATCTTTTTGATTTCTTGGATTGTGCCATTGATCACCATCATAACCGTTATCTTTTTGTGTATGTTTACAATTTCTTCAGTATGTTCTCCCGGTGTCTTCTTTATATCCTTAATCTCTTCCTTCACTTCATTAAGTTGGTCCATGATATTTGTTTGGAAAACTTTGATTTGTTGTTCGATGTTCTGCATCTCTTCCTGGTGTTTAGTTTGTTCATTGGACTGGTCCATATCTTCCTGTTTCTCAGTGTGGTTTGTAATTTTTGTTGCCCTCTAGTTATCATTTTATCTTGATGGGCTTATTTGGTTGATTAGCTTCTCTTTCTGCTCTAGAATTTTATTTAGCTGGTGGTTCTGTGTGTGTGTTAACTTTTCTCTTTGACACTTTGTCTTCTTATTTTATTTCCTTGCTTCTTTCTATGTTCCCTTGAAGGCAAAAGATTAGGGCCCGAGGAATTGAAAGATGTGAGAAAGGAAGAAGGATAATAGTAATATTGATATAAGTTAGAAGAGGGGCTATATAAGACTTCGTGAAATGAATATTTAGCTCTTGTAGGCAGTGTAGAGTAATAGGGAAAAAGTGAAGTACCTACAATGGATTGGGAAACCAAACAGAGGAATATATATATAACGATTTAGAAGGCTAGAATGATGAGGAGGGAGAGAAAGAGTAAAGAAAGGGCTGAAAGGAAAAAGTTAATATTAATTAAAAAAAGAAAACAGAATAGATAGAATAGAAATTGACACCCTTAAGTTGTGGGCTAATGAAAAAAAGTGGTATGTAAGAACCACAACATCAAGCAGAAGTCAGAAAGATGAAGGAAGGAAAGAGAAAGCTTGGGATCCAAAATCAATATAGACAGAGAATAGGAAACCACTGAATAAGAAGCACAGCAAAGAAGAAACAAGCTAGCAGCATTTAATTTTTAAAAAATGAAAAAAGAAGGAGGGGGAGGAAAGAGGGCAGAAAAGTAAGAGGCAATAAATAAACAGAGAAAAACTAAACAACCACACAAGCAAACAGTGAAACAAATCTAAGGAAGAACAGTGTTTTTTCTTGGGCCCTTGTTGAACCTCTCAGCATGCTTGTGTTTATCAATCATTTGTATTAAACTAAATTGAAAAGAAAAATTCATTTTTTATTTTTCAAAGTGACTGTCTTTTTTTTTTTTTGCAAAATAAGGGACCCAAAAGAAATCTTCTTTTAGACCACTCCCTTCACTGAGGGGACACTAACTAGGCTCTTGGAAACTAATCAAGCACTTCCCAGGTCCTGGCCTCCCCAGGGGAGCTGAAGCTCTGATGCTTGTAAGTGCAGAGTGATAAAATTGGCTGACTGCCCCCTCTGGAGCCAAGCCTCAGTGTCACCATGCTGCTGGGTAAATCAGGCTTCCTCAATAGATTTGCCTCTCCCCTCAGCCTGGCGCTGCTTCAAGCAGGCTTATCTGCTCCCCAAAACTATGAGGGGGTCCAGGCAGCCAAATCCACAGAAAGGAAACCCTTCTGCACCTTCTGTCAGAACAACTCCCACTCTTGGAGAATGTTCCCTCTCACCGGTTGCCTACAGGAGTTGGGGAGAATCCCTGGGCATCTAGGTAAATCAACTTCCTCAGCAGATTTGCCACTCCTCTCTGCCTAGTGCTGACTCAAGCCAGCTATTTTGTTCCCCAAAGCTGCAAGGGGTTCCAGGCAGTCAAATCCAGAGAAAGGAAACCCCTCTCAACCCTTCACCAGAATCCTCCCACTCTCAGAGAACACTCCCTCACACCGGGTTTCCAGCAGGAGTCGCAGCTCAAGCCAGGCTTTTCCCCTGAGGGTTGAGCTCGGCGGTCCATGTTAACCTCCATGGGCAGGGTTAAAACTCAAGAATCTCTACCAAGCAATCCATGCTGTCGATCTGCGTCCAGATAGATGTCCCAAGCTTCTTGCTCCATGCACCCACAGCACAGAGCCCTGGGCAGGACACTTTCCCCAATCAGCCATCCTCAGAGAGCGAGTCAGTGAGTACCCTCTTAAAACAATGCCATCTTGCCTCCCTCTATCTCTCCTACATGGAGTTTTAACTAAAAGTAATGGAACATGTAAGATTTTAAAATGGGGCATTATCTATAAAAGGAAAGAGATATGGGAAAGAGGAAGAGAACAGGCTATGTAGGATTGGCTTTAAAGAGAAAAATTAATGGGTGATTTAAAAAGGAAGCTAGAACAAGAAGTTAGAAATATTTCAGATAATTTTAGAAAAATCTCTTACTGTAGGCTTTTCAACATTCCTGGACTTCAATTAAAATCCATAGGAAACTCCCTGAAAGGTTGGGTACTTAGGAGATAGTTCAGGTGTGTGTGTGTTGATGTTTTTAAATTGAAGAAGGAAAGAGTCATATAGACTCATCTCAGAACCAGCAGCAGAAGAGAAGACCCCTGTCTTCAAGGAGGTGTTGATGGTGGTGGTCGTGTGTTTGTGCTTGTGTCTGTTCTTGGGGGAGGGAGACTTGATCACGCCAGTGCACACACATGCAATGTGGGGGTAAGACCTCTCAGAGACCCAGTGTGACAACAGGAAACATCAGCAGGAAGAGACCCTGTGTTCAGCACTAAACACATTCGTGTTCATTGCAGTCTACATCCATTTTTATGTGCAATAAGCTGGCTAAACTTCTGTCTCCAAGCACTCTTTGTGCATCCCAATGCAACATTAATCACAAAAGTGAGACAGAAAATTATTAAGAAGAGAAGAAATTGATTTGGGTGTATGGAGTCAAACGCTTTTTGGGATATTTTGAAGGATTTTCTGTTTATTTCTAGTGCTTTCTGGGACTGACATGAGTGCTAGGCCAAGGCACTTATTTTATTACAACCCAACCATACTTGGAGCTTTTGCTTTCTTAATCTTTAAATCAGGATCTGAGTCCAATTCAAGGACAGCTTTTTTTAAGAAGGATGTGAGGAAATAGAGAAATACCCAAAAGATGATGAAAAGAATAGAAAAATATGAAAAGGATCAGGATGATCTGAATGTACTCAGCATACAAATATCATTGTTAAGTGGGTATAGAATCAGTGATTTTCCTTGCCATCTGGCTACTGGTAGAACTAACCTTAAGCTAAAGCAGGTACTTTGGTACTGGACATAGGAAATGACTTCTAAATCATTAGGGTGAAGGGACCTGAAACAAGCCATAAAAGGCAGCCATTGGTGGCAAAGGAGGTAGTGCCTGTAAGTCGACCACAGTTTGCTCTGCCCAGGAATGTTCTTCCCTGTCCTCTAGGACAATCACAAACAATGCTTCAATGAATAGCTTTTTATATACATCATTTTGTACACTTATGAGAGTATCTGTAAGCTAAACTTTCAGAAGTGAAGTAGCTGATACACAGGGCTTGCCATTCATAATGATAAATACATACTTCTCTCAATAACTTTGTTCTAATTTATACTTACCATGTGAGAATGATGCTGAAGAGTAGATTAAATTTGCATTTCTTTTATCATGAGTGGGGTTGATATCTTTTCTTAGTTTCAGAATTATTTACATTTCCTTTTTTGTGGATTCTGTTCATACCCTTTGTTGTCTATTAGTTTATTATCCTACTCATTAGTAGACACATTTTATATAATATATGTTTTATTACAGATGTTGTGAGCTTATAAAACAATCATGCATAATGTGCAGAATTCCCGTACATCACCCTTCCACTAACACCTTGCACTGTTATGAAACATTTCCTATTGATTATGAAAGAACACCATCAAATATAACTACTAACTATGGTCCATAGCTTACATTTGGTATATTTTTTCCATATAACCATTATTACCTCCATGAATTAGTATTGTATATTTGATACAGTTCATGAGAGAAGTCTGGCATATTTATACTGTTAACCACAGTCCATCATCTACCACATGGTTCACTGTGTTATACAGTCCCATGTCTAGCACAATCCATCCAAAGTGTACATTCAGTGGCTCTCATTTTCATCACAGACTGTGCAGTCATCACTTCAGTAAATTTTTGAATGTTTTCTTTAGTCCAAAAGAAAATATTGCTGTTAACTGTAGTCCATGAATTATGTTAATTGTATTTTTCCCATGCATCACCATATTCTTACCGGCTTGTAATAGTGATGTACATTTGTTCCAGTTCATAGAAGTATATTCTTGTATTTGTACTATTAACCACAATCCTCATCCACTACCAGGTTCACTATGTTATTCAGTACCCAGATTATTCTTTAGGTATCTTCATTTGACATTTACAACCCTAGACTATTCCTTTCAGCCACAATCAGATTTATAAACCAGCCATGTTAGTTATACTCACTATAATGTGTTACCAAGTAGATGCTTTTTTATATTAGGAAATTTAGCTCATTATTATGTGAATTACAAATATTTGTTCCAGTTTTCAGTTTTTCTTTTGCCTTTGTTTTTAGGTTTGTGAACTATAGAAGTTGATTTATGAATTTTTTTTTTTGTTTTGGGATATTTTTTGGTTTTGTGTAAATGTTAGAAAAATTTTCTTCCTTGCAGCAAAGAATTTTATCATGGTTTTGTCTAGTTCTATTGTAGTTATTTCTTAATATTTAAATACTTGATCCATTTTGAATTCGTCCTTGTGTAAGGAATGAGGTATGTTTCCAACTTTATCTTTTTTCCAGATTGCTAACTAACTGATTCAACAACATCTATTGAACAATCTGTCTTTCCCCCACTGATTTGTTTTGAACCATTATCAAATACTAGATTTCCACATGTATTTTGGTCTATTTATGAATTTTCTTTTCTGTTATCAAGTTTTTAGAATATGTAATAATATATAGAAGGAGTGATACCCTCTCATTATTCTTTTATTTTAAAATTTTCTTGCCTTTTCCTGCTTGTTTAGTTTCCACAAAAATTTTTAGAAGAGCTTATCCCACTCCAAAATAAAATCTTGTGGGGATTTTATTGGGGTCATATCATAATTTGGTATTATGAATTGTCTTTGCCTTGTTCATGGTTTTTTGTTTGAATTCAACCTTGTAATATTTTAATATATTGATCATTTCTTCCTATTTGATTGATTTTTTGCTCAGGTGATGCTAAATTTGTGATCCAGAACTTGAAGTTTATTTTTCCATTTTTCCCTCCAAAAGTGTGTTGTTTATGTCAGTTCAACATTTTCAAGACATACAAATTTTACATTCACTTCGGTAACACTACTCTCCACACTGGTTTTAGTTTGGTATGATAGTAAATTTCAATGCATCATGTTGATCCTTTGGATATAGATTTTTATCTGATATCTGGGCTCATGAGAGCAACATTCCCACAGCCCTTGCATATTTAAAACTTTGTGGTTATAAAATCCTTGGGCCACACTTTTTACCTTAAGAGCCTGCAGTTTCCTTGGACCCAGGTGAAAGCAGGACTTTTGCTCTGGCCTAAAGTCTCAGGGGACCTCATATGTTGGAGTGACTTCCTCAAATTTTATGGCCCAGTGCAGTCAAATTAAGAACCCAGTCTGGTCCAGGACATTCATGGGTCGCTGTCTTATCTCTCCATTTGGCAGAAATGGAGACTTAGAAAGGCTCTTTGATTCTTTGCTCTGCTTGTGAGGTCTATCAGATGGCTTGACAAACTCTGGAACTCCTTGCTCCCATGGGCCAACATGGTACTTTTTTCATGGAAATAATTTTTTTTTCATTAAAACAGGAGTACCCACAAAAAAAAAATTTGCACAGGCCCAGTGTGCCCCAAATAAAGCCTGATTGAAGAGTTTATGGGCTCAGCTTTAGGGTCTTCCAATGTTAAATGCTGTCTTGTTGTCTGAAGCCAGACTGATTTCTTTGCTCACACGAGAGACTTAATCCATTTGTCTAGATGCCCAGAGGCTTCTATATCTTTGACATTCACTAACTTTATCAGGGGTATCTCACTCTTGACTGCTCTGAATCCATTTTCCTGAGCTTATGGTATGTTCATCAAATCTGAAGACTCAAGTCTTCTTTATTTTAAGCAATCCTTTCCAATAACGTGTTGCAATGTTCCATGATGTTTATTTTCTTCACTGAGTACTCCTCTCTTCCTGTCTTCCTTTCATACCTAATATTTTCTAAATCCTTTCAAATCTTCCTTTATTTCTGCTTCAATTTTCTCACTTCTCTTATTTCTATCTTTTATGTACTTTTCTGTGTGCACCTTATTCAATTTTGTTTTTATTTCTGTGGTAACTTTAATATTTACCTTTTCCCTCAGTTTTTGTTTTTTCTTACCTTATGTTCCTTGAAGTTTTAAATCTCTTCACTATGTTGATGCTTCTTATAGATGATTTCCTTTTGTCATGTATTTTTAAATTATTCATGGTGAAATGCTCTTCCCAATTTTCCTCTGCTACTTGGCAATATTTTTTTTCTGGTTTGTGTCTTTTACCTGTTACTTATATTGCCTCTTGCTTTCATCATGTTTTTCTTATGGTATTTTTATACAGGCTTTCTACTAGTTCTTTTCCATTGCTATCATTGAAAGATGAGTGTTTTTCACCAACTATTTGCATGAAATATCTATGAGGGACAGCCAGGGACTTGTTGCAGGATCACTGGAATTTTTCTTATTATCTAGTGGTTTTTGTATGCTTATGTAGCTTTTACTTCACCTCAACCAAGGAGACAGAAGTTGTGGGGCTTATCAAATATAAGCATTCTCTTCTCCTCCTATCACACTGTGACAGCTATTCTTTATAAATATGGCCTGTGTGTGTGATTTCATATTTGTCCTACTCCTCAGCTTTATAAATCCAACCTTTGTCACCAGCCTTGGCACATGGTACCTACTCTGCAAAATGGGTTTTAGAGCTGAGGGTGTACTTCTCACCTTTGAGAGATGTCTTTTTTGCCTCTTTCTGAGATCTGTAGTGTAGAATAATCTTTCCAAGCATCTCCTCCCACCTCTGTCCTGCACAAATTCCCACCATGTTTGTCAGCCCTTCTCAAAATTTTTGGTCTTGAGCTTTAGGTAATTCCTAGATTTGCTGAAAATGAACAATAAATTTCTGTTTCTAAATCTCCTTGCTACTTTTTATGATTTATATTAATAGGAGAGGGAAAGGCTGATTTTTCACATGATATTAAATCTCCTCTTTATGTTTGAGTTGCATTTCCTGCGATCATTCATGTTTAATTTAAGTTTTCTTTCTGAACACTTGCCTACTTTTGGCAGATTGTATGTCAAAGTTGTGGTTCTCTATTGTGGCCAGGAAAAAGTGTCAGAAGTATTCTTTGCCCAGTGTGAACATAACAGGATTAAGAAAGCATTCAAATCTTCAACTCTGTTTTCATTTGTACCTCCTATAAACACCTGAGTAAGGAAACAGTAGATAAGAAAATTTCATTCATATATGTGTCTTTATGGAAGACTTCTTGATCCTCATGCTTTAAGAGAAAGTTGTTAAATTACAATTATATTAATTTGTTTTTCTATGGTCATTATCAATAATATGAACCCCAATCCCTAAGATGACATATGTAGACTATGCAAACATGCAAGTTTACACAATATGTGCAGAAATGTACATACTTGTATGTTTCTATTAATGTTTTGTTTACTTGGACAGATGCCAATATGCCCCCAGAACAGACACTGACAGGTGAAGGATGAAGAGGTTTGAAAGTGTGAAGATAATAAGGTGTGAAAACAGGCATTGTTTCAGTCCTGGGAGCTAGGGTTTTACCACCAATCTCTTCATGAACTTCTACTCAATATTATAAGGTCATTATTAGAATTGCATCATCCATATGCTAACTATTTCATTAAGGAAGCAGGTTTTGAGTGTCTAGTCAATGAATTAGACTATGGAGACTACTACACACACACACACACACAAAGGTAGGACAGTAATTCTCTGACTGTGGTCCCCAACCAGAAGCATGAACATCTCCTGAGAACTTTTTAGAAATGTAATTTTTTGGATTCCAGCTCATAGTCAATGAATCAGAGACTCTGGAGGTGAGGCCCAACAGTATATGTTTTAACAAGCTCTCATGGTGACTGTCATGCACACATGTAAGAATCACTGATGAACTGATGCAATAAATGTCTCTTTCCCTGGTTTTGTTTTGTGTTTTGTTTTGTTGTTTTTTTTTGTTTTGTTTTGTTTTGTTTGCATAAAATTGGGCCACTCTGGGTGTTAAGTGAATGCACTATGTGACGATTTTAATAGATAAGCATTATGCATATTTAGTCATTTTGTCTACCAAAAAAAGTGGGCAAATTGAACTTGGAATCACCTAGTGTTCTGCATAGTCCTTTATACAGTTTGAGCAGGGAACATGAACTAACCTTTAATATCAATGTCAAGGTACTCCCTAAAGGTCACCAGTCATGTAAACTGATATTACTATATTGGAGCAGAGTTCTCCTTTCTGGTTGTGGGTACAGAGGATATATAAAACTCTCAGTCTTCCACTGAATTATTTTTAACCAGACATAATAAGAGTAAAACAAATATCAATGCAGCTGTGATGAAGATAAGAAGTCACAAGAAGAGGGCATTATGGGAACAGAGAGCAGAGGGCTAGATCCTCTTTGTACACCAGAATATTGGGATCAAGAGAATGAAATTGTCAGCACCAGACTGAGTCATTACCTTCTACCTGTCTGTCTGTCTCTTTGAATCATGTCCATCTGTCAGCAACACAGATTTTTCCAAAATTGGGTCCTGGAGAAGGTCCCCCTATTCCCCATATCTTAGGAAAATTTCTGCCTTCAGTGTAAGCAATGATACTGCTTTTCATCTCTTTGGGGGGATTTGATGATATGATTGATGTTTAATTGACAATTTTGTAAGAGCATATAGGACACAGAACAGGTGATTTTACATATATAGATGATATTATGAAGGACAAAGCAATGAGGCATTTTAGGCATTTTGAGCAGTAACCTATAAAAGGAATGAGGGTTCCAAGAGAAAAGATGGGAGAGATAATTGTGCTATGAGGCAATTCTTGCAGGAATTTGTTAGCTTTCTCTTCTATTCATATAACTTCCTATATCTAATTAAGTGACACCTGAATTGGCCAGCTGTCTCTTTGCGGAAATGGAGGGAAATGTATGAACGGGGATTTGATACTAAATTTATTCAGAGGCAGTATTCTCATACACCACTGATAGAGCACAATGGTCAAATGGATATTTTAAATTTTCCTTATATGTCACCCAGAAGGTGATGGGAAGAGACAATTCCACACCTGGAGAAGACTTCATTTTGGTGGGCTTCTCAGAGCTGCCATGGCTAGAGAGGATCTTATTTGTTTTCAACTTGATATTCTACTTTCTATCACTCATGGGCAATGGGACCATTATACTGGTCTCCTTACCTGGACTCCCATCTCCACACATCCATGTATTTCTTCCTTACTCATCTCTCTTTTATTGACCTCATCCACATGACCTGCATCAGCCCTCAGATGTTGGTCAATCACAGGGGGGCAGACAAATCCATAAGTTTCATTGGATGTGTGGTCTAGCTTCTTATCATGCTGGGTCTGGAGGCACTGAGTGTGTCCTTCTGGCCATGATGGCATATGATTGCTGTCTTGCTATCTGCCAGTCTTTCCATTATTTTGCCCTCATGCCACCATACCTGTGCTGGACACTGGCCAGCATATCCTGGTTAATTGGTTTCAGCAACTCATTGGTCCACACCCCTATCACAATGACCCTTTCCTGATGTGGCCACAATGGGATAAACCATTTCTATTGTGAGATGCCTCCAATGATGCAGCTGGCCTGTGTGGACACCACAAATTACAAGAAGGAGTTTATGATACTCAGTAGCATCTTCCTTGTCTCTCCTCTGTCACTGATTGTGGTCTCTTATGGGTGTATTGCTCATAGTGTGTTGAGGATAAAGACACCTGGGGGAAGATAGAAGGCCTTTGGGACCTGTGGCTCCCATCTCATGGTGGTGTCTATTTTCTACAGTAATCTCATCTATGTGTACTTGATTCCCAAGCCAAAGCTCTCTCATGATGTGACCAATTTTGTGGCACTGCTATGTATTCTGTTTCTAGCTTTGATCAACCTCATAATCTACACTTTGAGAAACAGAGATGTCAAGGAAGTAATAAGGAGGCTGGTGATGCAGAAAGATAAAAGAGGAGATAAAGGCTTTTCCTAGATTTAGCTCTGTTAGAGAATTGGAGGAAATTTCCAAAAGAAACCTCCCGGAGAGCTGTACATTTGGGGTTGAGTATTGGGTTAGGTAATGACTTGCTATATAATCTTTGTGAATTAGCACAGCCTCTCTATGATTTCCTGTTTGCCTTGTAATTGCGACTTTCATGGATATTCATGGATATTGGCAGAAGCAATATATTTGTGGAGAACCTCTGTCTGGTGTTAAAGTAAATCTAAAGAAGGCAACCCTCTTAAAATTTGTGAATTTCTTGATGTTGTGTTCATTATTTGCTAGTTAATTAATTTCTAAATTTTTCCTATTCAGCAGCATCTCTTATCTAAACCCTATTTCCACTCTATCGATACACAGTTTGTGTGCTCTTTTGTCATTTTTTACATTAATTGAATTATTAAAATGTTTTATTTTTACCAAGGTTAAAGATGCTCATTATCTGAAGAGCCAAGAAATATTATAAAATATAATAAACTGAACAGGGGTCTTATCCTTCCATCCATTTTCCTTTATGTTAAAAGGAATAACTTTCAATTTTTTACTTTTCAACTCTTACTGTATTTACCTCAGCATCACAATAATATATATGTCCTTCTACTCTCTTTTTAATTTTTTTAATTAAGCAAAGTGTAGGTTTACAGAAAGATCATATAAAAATTATACTGTTCCCATATACCCCTCTATCGTTGAGATACCTTTGTTACAACTGACAAAAGAATATTAAAATTGTACTATTTACAGTCCATTGCTTACAATAGGTGTATTTTTCCCGATGTACTACCCTATTATTAACACTTTGTGTTAGTGTGGTACATTTGTTATAATTCATTAAAGAACATTTTTATTCTATTACTGTTAACAATAGTCCCTCATTAAAAAATCATTTTCATGTGTTACATAGTCCTATGTTTTACCTTTTAGTTTTTATTCTAGAAATATATATATAACCTAAATTTCCCCCTTTAAACACATTCACATATGTAATTCAGTGCTGTTATTTACCCTCACAAGAATGTGCTACCATCACCATGATCCATTTCAAAATTTTTACAATCAACCTAAATAGAAACTCTATACAATTACGCATTAACACCCCATTCTCTACCCACAACCCGGCCTCTGGAAACCTAGATTCTAGATGCTAACTCTATGAGTTTGTTCATTCTATTTATTTCATATCAGTGAAATAATACAATATTTGTCCTTTTGTGTCTGGATTACTTAATTGAGCATTGTAACTTCAAGTTTCACCCATAGTGTCACATGTATCAGGACTTTATTCCTTTTTACAGCTGAATAATATTCATATACATATATATATATATACACACACACATATATCACATTTTGTTTATCCATTCATTGATTGACATCCCCTTGCGATGCTTCAATCCTTTGGCAATTGTGAACAATGCCACTATGAACATCAGTATGCAAATATATTTTCAATTCTTTTGGGTATGTACCTCCTAGCAGGAATGCCAGGTCATATGGTTATTCTATACTTAGCTTTCAAAAGAACTGCCAATTTGTCTTCCACAGTAGATGCACCATTTTACATTCCCACCAGCAGTGAAGGATTGTTCCTATTTCTCTACATCCTCTCCAACACATGATTTTTTAAAAAATAATAGCCATTCTAATGGGTGTAAGATGGTATATCATTGGGGCTTGGATTCCCATTTCCTTAATAGCTAGTGATATTAAGCATCTTTTCATCTGTTTTTGGCCATTTGCATTTCTGCTATGAAGAAATGTCTATTCAAGCCTTTGATACATTTTCAAATTGGGTTGTCTGTATTTTTACTATTGAGTTGTAGGATTTCTTTATATATTCTGGATATTAAATACTTATCTAATTTGTGATTTCCAAATTTTTTTTTTTCCCATTGAGCACGTTGCTTTTTCATTTTCTTGGCAAAGTCCTTTGAGGCCCAAAAGTTTTTTGTTAATTTTGAGGAGATCCTATATATCTATTATTTCTTTCATTGCATGTGTTTTTGGATGTAGTCTAAGAAACCATTGTCTAACAGAAGATCCTGAAGATGATTCATGACATTTTCTTCTAGGAGTTTTATTATCCTAGTTCTTACATTTAGGTCTTTGATCCATTTTAAGTTAATATTTGCATTCAGTGTGAGATAGGGGTCCTTCTTTATTCTTTTGAATATGGACATCCAGTTTTCCCATCACCATTTTTTGAAGAGACTATTGTTTCCCAATTGAATGGGCTTGGCCCCTTTCTTAGAAATCAGAGAATTTACTTCTGAATTCTCAGTTCAATTCCATTGGTCAATTTATTCTATCCTTGTGGAAGTACAATGCTGTTTTGCCCACTGCAGCCTTTTAATACGCTTTAAAGTAAGGAAATGTGAGTCCTCCAACATCAATCTTCTTTTCCAAATGTTTCTGGCTATTTGTGGCTCCTAACACTTACAAATAAGTTTGACCTTTGGCTTTCCCACTTCTGAAAAGTAGGCTATTAGAATTTTGATTGGGATTGCATAGAATCTATAAATAATTTGGGGTTATATTGACATCTTAACGATATTTAGTCTTCCAATCCATGAACACAAAATGGCCTTCCAATTAGATCTTCTTTAATTTCTTTTAGCAATGTTTTGTAGGTGTCTGTGTAGAAGTCCTTTATACCCTTGGTTAAATTTATTCCTAGATATTTGATTCTTTTTGCTATTGTAAATGGGATTTTTTCCCCTTGATTTCCTCCACAGATTGCTTATTATTCGTGTATAGAAACACCACTGATTTTTCCATGTTGATCTTTTATGTCACAATTCCTGAATTTTTCATTAGTTCTAGTAGCTTTTTTGTAGAATTTTTTGGAACTTTCAATATGTATAGGATCATTTCATGTACAAATAGTAAAAATGTTACATCTTCTTTCCAAGTAGATGCCTTTTCTTTCTTTTTCTTTCCTAACTGCTCTGTCTAGAGCTTCCTGCACAATGTTGAATAACAGAGGTGACAGTGGGCATCCTTGTTTTGTTCCAATCTCAGAAGGAATGCTTTCTACTCTTTAACTATTTAGTATGATGGCAGCTTTATCATGTTGAGGTAATTTCCTTCTATACCTATTTTTCTAAGATTTTATATCAATAAAGGATGCTGGATTTTGTCAAATGCCTTTTCTGCATCAATTGAGGTGATCATGTGGTTTTTTTCTCCTACATTTTGTTAATGTGGTATATTGCATTAATTGATTTTTTATGTGGAACCACCCTTGCATACCTGGGATAAAACCCACTTGATCATGCTATACAAACTTTTCTTGTGCTGTTTAATTCGATTTGCAAATATTTTGTTGAGGAGTTTTGCATCTATTTGCATAAGAGAAATTGGTCTGTAGTATTCTTTTCTTGTAACATCTTTATCTGGCTTTGGTATTAAGGTGAAGTTAGCCTCTTAGAATTAGTTAGGTAGTGTTTTCTCCTTCAAATTTTTGGAAAAGTTTGAGCAGAATTGGAGTTAATTCTTCTTGGAATGCTTGGTAGAATTCAACTGTGAAGCCATCTGGTCCTGGGTTTTTCTTTGTTGGGAGGTTTTTTTGGTTGTTTTTTTTCAAAGCATTTTTATTGAGATACATTCACATACCATACAATCCAGCAAAAGTGTACAATTAATGGCTTTTAATATAATCACAGAGTTATGCATTCATCACCACAATCAATTTTAGAACATTTTCATTACTTGGGGAAAAAAAAACCTGTATCCCTTAGCAGTCACCTCTCAATCCCTCTGTCTTTCTCCATCCCTACATAACTGCTAATCCAATTCCATCTCTAAATTTATTTATATTTACATTTTATATAAATGGATTTTATATGTATAACTACATGTCTGGTTTCTTCCACTTATCATAATGTTTCTTTTTAATTATTTCAATTTTTTAGATTAGAGAAGTTATATTTTTATAGAACAGTCATGTAAAAAATACAGCATTGCCTTATGCCCCCTATTGTGTTGGCACTTTGCATTAGTGCATGACCTTTGTTACAATTTATGAAAGAATTTTCATAAATTCTTATCTGATATGTGATTTCCAAACATTTTCTCCCATTGAGTAGGTTGCTTTTTCCTTTTCTTTGCAAACTCCTTTGAGGCCCAAAAGTTTCTTGTTAATTTTGAGGAGGTCCCATATTTCCATTATTTCTTTATCTGATATGTGATTTCCAAGTGTTTTCTCCCATTGAGTAGGTTGCTTTTTCATTTTCTTGGCAAAGTCCATTTGATTAACCAGTCATTGCTGGATGGACAATGGGGTTGCTTCCATCTTTTGGCAATTGTGAATAATGCCACTATGAACATTGGTGTGCAAATATCTGTTCGAGTGCCTGCTTTCAGTTCATCTGTGTATGATGACTGCCGGGTCATACTGCAATTCTATACTTAGCTTCCTCAGGAATCACTGAATTGTCTTCCACGGAGGCTGCAACATTTAACATTCCCAATAGCAATTAATGAGTGCTCCTATTTTTCCATACACTAAAAATTTGGGGTTTTCTGGTATTTTTTTCAAACAGTGGCTATTCTGGTAGGTCTGAAATGATATCTCATTGTGGTTTTGATTTGCATTTCCCTAATAGCTAGTGATGATGAACATCTTTTCATGTGCTTTTTAGTCATTTGCATTTCTTCTTTGGAAAAATGTCTATTTCAAGTCTTTCATACAGTATTAAGTTGGGTTGTTTGTCTTTTTATTATTGACTTATAGAATTTCTTTATATATTCGGGATATTAAATCCATATTAGTATGTGGTTTCCAAATATTTTCTCCCATTGAATAGACTGCCTTTTCACTTTCTTGTCAATGTCCCTTGAAGCCCAAAACTTTTTAATTTTGAGGAGGTCACATTTATCTATGTTTCTTTTATTGCTTGTGCTTTGGGTGTAAGTTCTACGAAACCACTGCCTACCATAAGTTCTTGAAGATGTTCTCTCCATTTACTTCTAGGAGTTTTATGGCCTTTGTTCTTACATTTAGGTCTTTGATCCATTTTTGAGCTAATTTTTGTGTGTGGTGGGAGAGTGCAGCACTCCTTCATTTTTTTGCATGTGGATATCCAGTTCTTCCAGTGACATTTGTTGACAAGACTATTGTTTCCCAATTGATTAGACTTGGC
The DNA here is from genome assembly GCA_029593785.1 of Cabassous unicinctus. Taxonomy (NCBI): domain Eukaryota; kingdom Metazoa; phylum Chordata; class Mammalia; order Cingulata; family Chlamyphoridae; genus Cabassous; species Cabassous unicinctus. The sequence continues at coordinate 13,557 of JAQZBX010026425.1, read as the reverse complement.
CGCTTGTCAAAAGTCAATTGGCCATAGATTTGAGGGTCTATTTCTGAACTCTCAGTTCAACTCCATTAGTCTTCTAAGTTTGTCCTGGTGCCAGTATCATGCTGTTTTGATCACTATAGCTTTGCAGCAAGTTTTCAAATCAGAAAATGAGAGTCCACCAATTTTGTTCATCTTTTTAAAGATGTTTGTGGCTATTCAGGGCTTCTTACTCTACCATATAAATTTGATGATTGGCTTTTCCATTTCTGCAAAGTAAGCTGTTGAAATTTTGATATGGACTTTGTTGACTCAGTAAATCAATTTGAGTAAAATTGATATCTTAACAATATTTAGTCATTCAAAACTTTTAAATTTCTTTTTCATATTTATATTTTTATTTTTCATAATAATAAACTTCATTTTAAAGAAATTTTTAGATTACAGAAAAGTTACAGATAAAGGCTTCCCATATATATCCCATGCCTGACATTTCCCCTATTATTTACATCTCACATAGTGTGATTCACTTGTTACAGTTGATGAACAAATACTGAAACATTGTGACTAACCAAAGTCTATAGTTTACATTATGGTTTACACTTTGCATCATAAAATTTTATGGGTTTTGACAAAATGTATAATGGCCTCTATTTGTCATTATAATATGCAGAACAATTCCAATGCCCCCAAAATGACCTATGTTCCACCTATTCATCCCCACTCCTCAGAACATCTGTAATCACGGTTTTTATATCAATGTTATAAGTTCTTCCTTTACTACAATAACAATTTTACATTGGTCCATGGTTGCATTCTATCATTATGCTTGTTCATTCCACATTCTTGAGGATTTTGGGATGGTGATGCCTACTTTGCTTCAGATTGAGAGGAGACTTAGATTTTATGGGGCAGATGGAAGGAACTGTTTTGCTTGCAGTTATAGACACTATTTGATTTTTGGGATGAGGCTTGTCCATCATCACCATTTTGTTAGTTGTCTTGGATAAATCTGATGAACTGGAGAGTAAGTGTTGGCCACAACTCTGCCGAGATTCAGGACTCAACCGACATATGGAAAGACCAAAGATTTAAATCTCTGGGATGCACATTCAATGGCTATAGTCCGAGTTATAGGTTCAAGTAAAAGAGGTAGATGAACCATGTGTAGGGAAACTATAAATGAGTGTAACTCTATTACATTTGGGAAATAGGTATTCATATATTCCAAGGTAAGGCCCGTTGACAGGGTCCTAATTTTATGGGGCTGTGTGCCTTGCCTATAGTATTTGGATGTCTCTACAGCACTCAGGAGTACCCTGTTTGAGATTTTGGTTACTGTGGTAATTAGGGAGATCTGCCTGAGTTGTGCCGAAGTCTAACCTCTGGAATGAACTCCCAACTCACTTTGTAATCTCTTAGCCATAAAAACTCTTTTGTATTTAATGTTTCCCCCTTTTGGTGAAGGTATTTTTTTCAAATGCAAGACTAGTTGGCACTTGGTATTAATCCCTCTGTGCCAAGGAAGTTCGTCCCTGAGAGTCATGTCTCATGCCTGGGGAAACGTAGTGAGTTTATTTGTTGAGTTTGGCTTAGAGAGAGGACACATTTGAATAATGAAGAGGTTTTCAGGAGGTAACTTTTAGGTATTAGACACTATTAGGCTAAGTTTCAATTTTACAAGAATAATGTTCATAAGTACAAGCATTAATATTGAGGGCTTGGCATATTGGTCTGTTTTCTTTTATTATGCACTGCCTATGTACTCTAGAGTTTCTTACCATTCTATTAGCGAATGTAGAATGACTTCCCCAGAGTGGGAATTTAATATTTTGTTGGTTATTGTGTGGGTCTCCACCCATTAACATAATGCCCTATGACCACATGAACACATTCATATTCCTTAGAAGCTGCCCCAGGTGCACCATTCCCAACACATCCACCCACCACTGACATCCTGCACCAGTGACCCTTCCCTTCCATAGTTGACAAAAGAACACACCCACAATTGTATTCTCAACCACAGTCCTCCACCTCCCCAAAGTTCACCTGTTCCTTCCTCCAACCCTCTCCTCAGCTCTATGGACAGCTCACTTCAACCCCCCCCAACCCTGCTGACACTCCAACATCAACTCCACTCACATCACTGCAACCCCAACACCCCCATCCACTGCCAAACCACCCCCATCCACCTTATCATAGATTCTGCCCAGAATGGGTATCAGAATCTATGCTTACCACTTTACTCCCTTTCTATCTACTGTTAGCCTATCTTCCAGATTCTACCTCTGTGAGTCTGCTCAATATCCTTAGTTCATATCAGTGAGGTCACATCAATATTTGCCCTTTAGTGACTGGCTTACTTCACTCGACATAAGCTCTTCGCAAGTCATCCACGTTGTCGCATGTGTCAGTACTTTATTCCTTCTTACAACTGAGTAATATGCCATTGTATGTATATACCACATTTTGTTTATCAATTCATCCCTTTAGTGGACACTTGAGTGGCTTCCAACTTTTGGCAATTGTGAATAATGCAGCGATGAACATTGGTGTGCATATATCTGTTAATGTCCCCGCTTTCAATTCTTCTAGATATATTCCTGGTGGTGGGATTGCCAGATCATATGGCAATTCTATATTTAGTTTCCTGAGGAAGCATCAAACTGTCATCCACAGGGGCTGTACAAATCTACATTCCCACCAGCAGTGAATGAGTGTTCCTATTCCTTCATATCCTCTCCAACACTTGTAGATTTCTCTTTTTTTTTTTTTTAATAATAGCCAGTATAATCGGTGTAAAATGATATCTCATTGTACTTTTGATTTTGCATATATGTAAGAGCAAGTGATGCTGAACATCTTTTCATGTGATTTTTAGCCATCTGTATTTCCTCCTTGGAAAAGTGTTTATTCACATCTCTTGTCCATTTATTAAGTGGGTTGTTTGTCTTTATTTTTGGCATGTAAAATTTCTTTATATATGCTGGGTATTAAGTCCTTAACAGATAAGAGGTTCCCAAATATTTTCTCCCACTGAGGAGGCTGCCTCTTTACTTTCTTGAGCAACTTTTTTGAAGCACAAAATCTTTTAATATTGAGGATGTCCCATTTATCTATTTTTTCTTTCATTGCTTGTGCTTTGAGTGTAAAATTTATGAAAACGTTTCCTACTACCAAATCTCATAGATGCTTCCCTGTGTTATCTTTCAGGAGCTTTCTGTTCTTAACTCTTCTATTTAGGTCTTTGATCCATCTTGAGTTAATTTTCGTATAGCGCATGAGATGGTGATCCTTTTTCATTCTTTTGATATGGATATCCAGTTCTCCAAGCACTATTTGTTGAAGATACTATTCTGTCCCAGTTGAGTGGGTTTGGTGGGCTTGTCGAATATGAGTTCATTGAATATGCATGGCTCTAAACCTCAACTATAAATTTGGTTCCGTTGGACAGTATATCTATTCTTATGCCAATACCATCCATTTTGTTTTTTTTAGGAGGTACTGGAGATTGAACCCAGGACCTTCTACATGGGAAACAGGCACTCAATCACTGAGCTATATCCACTCCCCAATGAGAGCATTGGTTTTTTCATTTGCTTGTTTGTTTGTTTGTTTTAGACAGTACTGGGGATCCAAACTGGGACCTTGTACATGGGAAGCAGGTGCTCAACTGCTTGAGGTACATCTGTTCCCCAACTATGTCATTTTGACCACTGTAGCTTTGTAGTATGCTTTAAAGTTAGATATGTGATTCCTCCAATTTTGCTTCTCCTTTTCAAGATGTTTTTGGCTATTCAGGACCACTTACCCTTCCAAATAATTTTAATAATTGGCTTTTCCAGTTCATTGAAAATGCTGTTGGAACTTTATTGGGATTACATTGAATCTGTAAATCAATTTGGGTAGGATAAACATCTTAATGATATTTAGTCTTCCAATCCATGAACATGGAATATTCTTCCATTTATTTGGTTTTCTTTGATTTCTTTTAGCAATTAAATGTAATTAAGTCCTCTTTTATTTCTTTTTAGTTTTCTGCATACAATTCCTTTACATCCTTAGTTGACTTTACTCTTAGATATTTTATTCTTTTAGTTGCTATTGTAAATGGAATTTTTTTCTTGATTTCCTCCTCAGATTGCTCATTGTTACTGTACAGAAATACTACTGATTTTGGCATGGTAATTTTATATCCTGCTACTTTACTGAACTCATTAATCAGCTCTAGAAGATTTGTTGAATATTTTCAGGACTTTCTATGTATAGGATCATATCATCTGCAAGTACTGAAAGTTTTACTTCTTCCTTTCCAGTTTGGATTTCTTTTCTTTTTCCTGGCTTACAGCTTGGGCAAGGACTTCTAATATAATGTTAAATATGAGCAGTGACAGTGGGCATCTTTGACATTTTCCAGATCTTAGAGGGAAAGTCTTTATCCTTTCACCATAATGTAAGATTTTAGCTGTGGGTTTTTCACATATGGCCTTTATCATTTTGAGGAAGTATCCTTTTAATCCTAAATTTTGAATTCGTTTTATCAAATAAGGATACTGTATTTTGTTGAATGTCTTTTCTGCATCACTGGAGATGATCATGTGATTTTCCTTTAATCTGTCAATGTGATGTATCACATTCATGGATTCTCTTATGTTGCACCATACTTGCATACTTGGGATAAACCCACATCATCATGGAGTATAATTTATTTGATGTATTGTTGGATTCAATTATCAAGAATTTTCTTGAGGATTTTTGCATCTAAGTTCATTAGAGAGATTGGTCTGTAGTTTTCTTTTCTTGTAGCATCTTTATGTGGCTTTGGTATTAGGGCGATGTTGGCATCATAGAATGGGTTAGGTAATGTTCCATCATCCTCAATTGTTTGGTGTTGGGGGCGATGTCGTATGAATATAACTGTCATGGCCGTCTCTACTTTCTCCTTCTTTGTCTTCTTCTTCTTCTTCTTAAAATAACATATCCTGTTCCTGTTCGCGCCACAATGTTCGCGCGCGTGCGACATTCACCATCTCTACCACACCTAGCAACTCAAATTACCCAATCACATATCCACACCTAAGCCTTAATGCACTTCCCCTTTCCCTGCTTAAAAGAGAGCTGATTGTAACCCGCAAGGCAGAGAACAAAGGAACAGCAGGAGAGCAAAGCAGCAGCAGCCATGTTAGCAGAATAAAGAGCACAGTTTTTTCTTTACCCGCGTCTACTTCTCATTCCTTTGCTGGGTAGCTCGGAGTCTCAGTTGATTTGTCCCGCGGGCCAGGACAGTTTGGAAGAATTTGAGCAGGATTAGTATTAGTTATTTCTGGGATGATTGGTAGAATTCACCTGTGAAGTCATCTGGTCCTGGGCTTTCCTTGGTTGGGAGGTTTTTGATGACTTGTTCAATTTCACTACTTCTGATGGGTCTATTGAGTTCTTCTATTTCTTCTTTCATCAGTGTAGGTTGTTTGTGCATTTCTAGAAATTTGATCATTACATCTAAATTGTAGATCTTACTGGCATACAATTTTTCAAATAACCTCTTAGGATATTCTTTATTTCCTTGGGGTCAGTCATGATACCCCCTCTCTCATTTCTGATTTTATTTGACTTTTCTTCCAGTTTTCTTTGTTAGTCTACGTAAGGGTATGTAAATTTTATTAATCTTCTCAAATAACCAGATTTTGGTTTTGTTAATTATTTCTAATGTTTTTTAAATTCTTAATTTCATTTAATTCTGTTCTAATCTTTGGTATTTCTTTCCTTCTGCTGGCTTTGAGATTATTTTGTTTTCTTCTCTTTCCTACAAGGGTGCAGCTGGGTCATAGATTTTAGCTCTTTCTTCTTTTTTAATGTAGGCATTCAGGGCTATAAATTTCCCTTTCAGCATTGATTTAGCTGACAAGTTGTGTTCCCATTTTGATTTGCTTCAAGGTAGTTACTGATTTCTCTGCCAATTTCCTCCTTGACCTTGATTGTTTAAGAATGTGTTGTTCCATATATTTGTTCTTAGTCCAGGTCTCCATCCTTTATGGATTTCTAGCTTCATTCCACTGTTGTCAGAGAAAGTGCTTTGTATAATTTTGATCTTTCTAATCATTAATGCTTGTTCTATGACCTAGCATTTGGTCGATCTTGGACAACAATCCAAGAGAACTTAAGAAGAATGTCCATATTGATGCTTTGGCATGTAATGTTCTCTATAAGTCCATCAAGTCTACTTCCTCGAGAGTATTATTTAAGTCTACTTCCTCCAAAGTATTGTTTTAAACATAAGCATACTTCCTCTAAAGTATTATTCAAGGTCTCTGTCTCTTTGAGTCTCTTTCAAGATGTTCCATCTAATGGTGATAATAGTGAATTGAATTCCTCCACTATGATTGTAGAGGCATCTACTTTCCCCCTTAATTTTGCCAGTATTTGCCTCAAGTGTTTTGGGGTCCCCTAGTTAGGTGTGTAAATATTTATGATTGTCCTTTCTTCTTTGTAGAGTACCTCCTTTATTAATATACAGTGTCTTTCTTTGTCTCTTACAACAATTTTTCATTTAAATTCTATTCTGTCTGATATTAGTATAGCTATTCTTGCATTTTTTGGTTACTGTTTGTGTGTAAAGTCGTTTTTGAATTTTTCACTTGCAACCTATTTGTGTCCCTGAGTCTAAGAATATAGATGGGTCATATTCCCTTATTCATTATGCTAATCTGTGTCTTTTGATTGGAAAGTTTAAGCCATTAAGATTCAATGTTATTACTGTAAAGGCACTACATACTTCAGCCATTTCTTCTTTAAGCTTATATATGTAATATTTTAGATTTATTTCTCTTTTTATCCTTTTTGTTACTCTAACCAATAATCTTCCCTCTACACCCTCCTTCAACCCTCTTTCTCCTGTTTTTTTCCTTTCAACCCGCAAAGCTCCCATTAATATTTATTGAGGGGCAAGACTCTTGTTGAAAATTCGCTCAATTTCTGTTAATCTGTGAATATTTTGAACTCTCCCTCGTTTTTCTTTTAACAAATCAATTTTATTGATACTTATTAAAAAAGAATTCGTCCATCCAAAGTGCACAATCAGTATACTATGTATGCCAAATACTATGTATTTGGTATAATCACATAGTTGGGCATTCAACACTTCAATCATCTTAGGACCATTTCAATTATTCTAATTACAATAATAAGAAAAGAACAAAAAACAAACAAAATACACAAGCTCACAATCTCTGATTCCCCTGCCATACATAGCTGCTAATCTTTTTTCTTCTCAGTAGTATATTTATATATTTTTAAACAAATCAACTTTATTGATACATATTAATAAAGCATACAATTTATCCAAAGTGTACAATCAATGGCATTTGGTAATATCACAAAGTTGTGCATCATCACTTCAATCATTACTAAGGCATTTTCATTATTTCAATAATAATAATTAAAAAAAAAATCAGACAAACGAACAAGAAAATTCCTCACCTCTCAATCTCTCTGGTTCCCCTGCTGTATATAGCTGTTACTTCTGGCTATTCTTATTTATTAGTTTATTGAGCAGTTTTATTGAGATATATGCACATACCATATGATCTATCCAAAGACAGAGATACCATATCTATGTATCCAAAGTGTATAAACAACGGCTTTTTGTATAGTCAAAATGTTGTGCATTCAACCTCAAAAAATTTTGGAATTATTTCATTAACCCAAAAAGAAAGGACCCATACCCCTTAGCATTTCTTCCTCAGATGTATATTACCACTAATCGAATTTCATCTTTATAAGTTGATTTATATTTACATTTTATGTACATGGAATCATACAATATGTAGTACTCTGTGCCTGGTCTCCTCCACTTCGTATAATCTAGTGTTTTTTTAGTCTGATATTCACATATTGTAGTACTAACCTACATTTGTTCAGCTTCAAAGATAAATGGACATATATATTCAATTTTACACATTTCATATTTAAAACAATTTATTTTTATCTCACATAATATATTTAGTTCATAATATGACAATCATAAAGTATTTGCCCTTTTGTTTCTGGCTTACATTGCTCAACATAATGCCCTCCAGATTTTTTCATGTTGTCATATTTTTCACTTCATTTCTTCCTATTGCTGTACAATATTCCATTAGGTGTATTCTCCACAAATTGTTTATCCTCATCATTTGATGGACACCTAGGTTGTTTAGAACTTTTGACTATCGTGAATAATGCTGCTATGAACATCAGTGTGCAGATGTCTATTTGTGTCACTGCTCTCGGAACTTCTGAATATATACCTAGCAATGGTATTACTGTGTCCCATGGCAAGTCTATATTCAACTTCCTTAGGAACTGCCAAACAGTCTTCCCCAGTGACTGTACCATTATACATTCCCACTAACAGTGGATAAGCATTCCTATCTCTTCATATCCTCTACAACATTTACAGTTTTCTGACTTTTTAATAGCAGCCAGTATAGTAAGTATAAAATGATATCTCATTGTAGTTTTGATTTGCATTTCCCTAATCAAAAGTGATGTTAACATTTTTTCATGTGTTTCTTCATCATTTGTGTTTCTTCTTTAGAGAGTTTTCTTTCCAAGTCTTTTGCCCAGTTTTAACTCAGATATTTTGTCTTTTTATTGATTAGTTGTATGATCTTCTTATATATCATGGATATTAAACCCTTATGAGATATGTGAATGCTAAGTATTTTCTCCCATTGAGTCAGCTGCCTTTTCACCCTTTTGACAAAATCCTTTGAGGTACAAAAGTGTTTAATTTTGAGGACATCTCCTTTATCTTTTTTTCTTTTCTTGACTGTGCTTTGGGTGTAAGGTTTAAGAAATCTCCCCCTACCACAAGATCTTAAAGAAGTTTCCGTACATTTTCTTCTAGAAGTTTTATGGTTGTTGTTTTTATATTTAAGTCATTGATCCATTTTGAGTTAATTTTTCTAAAAGGTGTAAGATAGGGTTTTTCATTCTTTCATTTGGATATTGCTATCCAGTTCTCCCAGCACCACTTGTTGAATAGACTTTTCTGACCCAGCTGGTTGGGCTTAAGAGTCTTGTCAAAGCCTGTACATATGAGGATCAATTTCTGTGTTCTTGATTCTGTTCCATTGGTCTATCTGTCTGTCCTTATGCCAGTACCATGCTGCTTTTACCACTGTAGCTAAGTAATATGTTTTAAAGTCAGGAAGTGAGCATCCTCCCACTTCGTCCTTCTTTTGTAAGACATTTTTGGCTGTTCAAGGCCCCTTATCCTTCCAAATAAATTTGATTATTGGCTTTTCAATTTCTGCAAAAAAGACTGTTGGGATTTTTATTGGGATTGTGTTGAATCTGTAAATCAGTTTGGGTAAAATTGACATCTTAATGATACTTAGTCTTCAAATCCATGAACACAGAATGTCCTTCCATTTATTTAAGTCTTCTTCGGTTTATTTAGCAATATTTTATAGTTTTCTGAATACAGGTCCTTTATGTCCTTGGCTAAGGATATTCCTAAATATTTTATTGTTTTAGTCGCTATTATAAATGGAATCTTTTTATTTCCTCCTCAGAATACATATCAGTAGTGTATAGAAATGCTATTGATTTTTGCATATTAATCTTATATGCCACCACTTTGTTGAACTCGTTTATTAATTCTAGTAGCTTTGTTGTGGATTTATTTTCCTGAATTTTCTAGATATAGGATCATATCATCAACAAATAGTGAAAGTTTTACTTCTTCCTTTCTTATTTGGGTGCTTTTATTTCTTTGTCTAGCCTAATTCCTCTAGCTAGAACTTCTAGCACAATATTGAGTAATAATGGTGGCAGTGGACATCCTTTTCTTGTTCCTGATGTCAGCGAGAAAACTTTCAGTCTTTCACTGTTGAGTACAATGCTACCTGTTTTTCATATATGCACTTTACCATATTGAAAAAGCTTCTTTCTATTCCTAACTTTTGCAGTCTTTTTATAAAGAGAGGGTGCTGTATATTGTCAAATGCCTTTTCTTCATCAGTTAAGAAGATCATGTGATTTTTCTTCTTTAATGTATCAATGTGATTTATTACACTAATTAGTTTTCTTGTGTTGAATCATTCTTGCATACCTGGGATAAAACCCACTTGATCACGGTGTATAATTCTTTTAATGTACTTTTAGATTTTGTTTGCAAGTATTTTGTTGAGGATTTTTGCATCTATATTTATAAGACATATTGGTCTGTAATGTTCTTTTTCATAATATCTTTATCTGGTTTTGGTATTAGAGCTATATTGGCTTCATAGAATGAGTTTGGTAGAACTATTTCCTGTTCAAATTTTTGGAAGAGCTTGAGCAAGATCAGTATTAGGTTATCTTTGAATGATTGGTAGAATTCACCTGTGAAGCTATTGGTCCTTCTCTTTCCATCTTTGGGAGGTTTTTGATGACTGTTTCCAACTTTTCATTTGTGATTGGTTTGTTGAGGTCTTCTACTTCTTCAAGGGTCAGTTTGGTCATTTTTGTGTTTCTAGTAATCTGTCCTTCTCCTCTACATTGTCTAGGTTTTTGGCACACAGTTGTTCATAATATCTTTTTATGATCTCTTTTATTTCTGTGGGATCAGTGTTAATGGCCCCCTTTCATTTCTGATTTTATTTATTTACATCCTCTCCTTTTTTTCTTTGTCAGTCTACCTAAGGATTTGTCAATTTTGTTAATTTTCTCAACAAGTCAAATTTTGGTTTCATTGATTCTCTCTATTGTTCTTTTCTTCTCAGTTTCATTTATTTCTCCTCTGATCTTTATTATTTCTTTCCTTTGGCCTTGTTTGGGATTAGTTTGCGCTTCTTTTTCTAGTCCCTCAGGTGTGCAGTTAGATCTTCAATTTTAGTTCTTTCTTTTCATTTAATGTAAGCTTTGGGGAATATATATTTGCCCCTCAGCACTGCCATTGCAGTGTCCCATATTTTTGTTGTTCTCTTCTCATTTTCATTCATCTCAAGATATTTACTTAATTCTCTTGCAATTTCTTCTTTGACCTACTGATTATTTAAGAGTGTGTTGTTTCATCTACATATATTTATGTATTTTGCATTTTTCCATCCGATTGATTTCCAGCTTCATTCCATTATAATCAAAGAAACTGTTTTGTACAATTTCAATCATCTTAAGTTTATTAAGTCTTGTCTTGTGACCTATCATGTGGTCTATCTTGGAGAAGGAAACATGAGCACTTGAAAAGAAAGAATATCCTATTTTGGGGTGCAATGCTCTGTAGATATCTATTAGGTCTAGTTCATTTATTGTATTATTCAAGTTCTCTGTTTCTTTATCCTATGTCCAGATGTTCTACCCAATATGGAGAGTGGTGTACTGAAGCCTCCAACTATTATTGTAGAGACATCTATTTCTCCCTTAAGTTTTGCCAGTGTGTGCCTTGTGTATCTTGGGGAACTTAGGTTAGTTGCATAAATATTTAGTACAGTTATTTCTTCTTGGTGAATTGCCCCTTTTATTAATATATAATGACCTTTTTTCATCCCTTATAACAGTTTTACATTTGAAATCTATTTTGTCCAATATTAGTATTAGTATCACTATTTCAGCTCTTTTTTGGTTACTTTTTCCAACCTTTCACTTTTAACCCAGTTGTGTCCTTATGTTTGAGGTAGGTCTCTTGTAGACAATATATAGATGTCTTATATTGTTTAATCCAGTCTATGTCTTGACTGGGGAGTTGAATCCATTAACATTCAATATTATTACTGTAAAGGCATTACTTCATCCAATTTGTGCTTTGGCTCTCTGTTGTCATATCATTCTATTGTCTGTCTTATTTTCCTTTAGTTTACATTTCCTAATAATCTTCATCTCTATGCTGTTCTCCAAATCTCTCACCCTTGTTTGTTCCCTTCAGGCTTCAGCAATCCCTTTCACGTATCTTGAAAATTTCATCTTTGGTAACATGGTCTACCAGTTTTTGTTTGTCTGTGATACAGATATTTATTTCTCCCTTCAGTTTTGCCTGTGTGTGCCTCATATATCTTGGGGCCTCAGGTTAGGTGTGTAAATATTTAGTATAGTTATTTCTTCTTGGTCAATTGTCACTTTCATTAGTATATAATGACCTTCTTCATCCCTTATATAAGTTTTGAATTCAAAATCTATTTTGTCCAATATTAGTATTGCTATCCCAGCTCTTTTTTTTTGGTTACATGGAATATCTTTACATGCAATATCTTTTTTCACCATTTCACTTTTAACCTGGTTGTGTCCTTACATCTGAGGTGGGTCTCTTGTAGACAACATATAGATGGCTCATATTTTTTTATCCATTCTATCGGTGCATGTTTTTTGATTGGTGAGTTCCAGCCATTGACGTTCAATGTTATTACTCTAAAAGTATTACTTACTTCATCCATTTTGTCCTTCGGCTCTCTGTTGTCATGTCATATAGTCTGTCTTCTTACCCTTTAGTTTATCCTTCCTAATAATCTTCATTTCTACACTCTTCTCCAAATCTTCTGCCCTTGATTTTTTTCTTTTAAGCTGCAGCACTCTCTTTAGTATCTCATGTAATTCTGGCCTTTTGGTAACACATTCTATCAGTTTTTATTTCTCTGTGAAGAACTCACCGTCATTTTTGAAGGTCAATTTTGACACATACAGAATTCTTGGTTGGCAGTTTTACTCTTTCAGTACCTTAAATAGATCAATCCACTTTCTTCTCTTTTCCATGGTATCTGATGAGAGGTTAGCACTTAATCTTATCGAGTTTCCCTTTTATGTGATCCTTAGCTTTTCTCTTGCTGCTTTCAGAATCCTCTTTTTATCTCTGATAGTTGTCATTCTGAATAGTAGGCATCTCAGGTTAAATCCATTTGTATTTATTCTGTTTGCAGTGCATTGTCCTTCTTGGATATTGACATTTATGTCTTATGAGAGTTGAAAAGTTTTCAGTTATTATTTTCTCAAAGCCTTTTTGCCCATTTCCATTCTCTTCTCCTTCTGGGACACTGATAATGCCACTGTTTGTGGGTTTCACATAGTCATTCAATTCCCTGAGAGTCTCTTCCAGTTTTTTCCATTATCTTCTCTTTCTGTTCTCCTGTTTTTACCAGTTCAGATGTTCTATCTTCAAAATCACTAATTCTGCCTTTGAGCAATTCAAATCTGCTCTTATGTGCCTCTAATTATTCTTTACCTCATCCATTGCGCCTTTCATTCCTATAAGATCTGTTATTTTTCTTTGAAAGCTTTCAAGTTGTTCTTTATGATCACTCAGTGTCTTCTTAATATCTTGTATTTCTGTAGTCATATTTTCTTTCATTTCTTTGAAGTGATTTAAGAGTGTTGTGTGATTATCAGTGATTAATTGTCTTAAATCTTGTTCCTCTTCAACATATTTGTTTAGTTCTTTTGGATGGGCCACCTTTTCCTATTTCTTAGTATGGCTTGTAACTTTTTGCTGATTTCTAGGCATCTGAATATATTGGTGAAATTACCCTGATGGCCAATTTCTCTCTCTTGCATATTTTTTGCCATAGCTCTTCTTTGATACTTGGTTCAACCTATTCTTAGTCTTTAAAATTGCCCAGCTTAAGTATGAAA
>JAQZBX010026424.1:0-28966 GCA_029593785.1 Cabassous unicinctus | reverse complement strand
AAAAATAATATCTATGTTTTCCCTGTCCTATGGTATCAGCTGGATGTTAGATATCCCAGTTAATCACTACTCTTAGAGGAGGGGGGAATCAAAATAAGGACCTCATATATTCAAGGCAGAAATTCCTCCACTGAGCTAATTTACTAATTGGGTCAGTTAGCTCTTCAGAAAGCTATTGAGTCACTTTCCCCTGGGAAGTTTTTATTCTCCTGTTGCAGCAGGATTCAGCAGGCTCTATGAGCAGATCCCCTGTCCTCTCTCCTGGTGAGGTTGAGTGCCCTTTTGAACTTCAAATGGGACCCTGATGACTGAGTTCACCTCACTGAAATGGTTTACAAACCTCTTCTAGATTGCTCCCCTTCTCCCAGGGGACCCTAAATAAGCTTGTGGAAGCTTATTAAGCACTTCCCACTGCCTGACTCCCTTAGGGGAGTTGAAATTCTGATAGTCCTCTGCACAGAACTATAAAATTGGCTGAGTTTGCCCTCTCTCAAGTCAAGTCTCTGTATCCCTGGGCAGTTAGGTAAATCAGGCCTCCTCAGCCAATTCGCCTTTCCCCTAAGCCTGGTGTCACTTCAAGCTGGCTGGTGTGCTCTCCAAAGCTCTAAGGGGGTCTATTCAACCAAGTTCACCATACTGAAATAGTTTCCAAGCCTCTTATAGGTGACCCCTCCTCCCAGGGTACCCTGAGTAGGCTTGTGGAAACTAATTTAGCCCATCCCACTGCCTGACTCGCTTAGGGGAGTTGAAATTCTGAGAGTCCTCCACATGGACCTATAAAATTGGCTGAGTCTGCAGTCTCATAAGCCAAGTCTTTGTATTCCAGGGCTGTTAGGTAAATCAGGCTTCCTCCGCAGATTCACCTCTCCCCTCAGCCTGGTGCCACTTTAAGCTGGCTGGTGCACTCCCCAAAGCTCCATGGGACTCCAGGCAACCAAATCCACAGAAAAGAAACCCCTCTCCACCGACTGCTAGAACCATCCCACTTTCAGAGGATGCTCCTTTTCGCTGGGGTTCTGGAGGGAGTTGGGTCTCACACCAGCCCTTTGCCCTGAGTGTGGGGCTTAGACATCAGCATCCATGATTTCCAGCTTGGGAGAAACTCATGGTTTTATATTGAGCAATCTAGCTCCAGTCCAGCTCCCTCCAGATCAATGTCCCAAAGGCTCTCTCTCCATGGGCTCCCAGAACAGCTCACCAGGGCAGGATCATGTCCCCAAGCAGCTGTCCCCTGCCTGCTTCTCCCTGCATGCTGAGATCATTTATTTTTTGTCTTCCCAGTTTGTTCATTTTCAAAGTTGTTTTGACTCTTCTAGGTCATTTTTAATTTCATACAGATTTTGGAATCAGATTCTAAAGTCCTACCAAAAGTTGTCTGGGTATGTATTGTATTGTGTTGAATCAATAGATCATTGGTTTCCTCTAGCCCTGGATTATATCATCTTCCCTCTGAACCAAAGCTTTGATGGAACAGACTTTATCTGGAACACCATGTCTTGGCCAACATGGCAGAGGGAAAGGGGGCCATGGGTGACCTTAAACTTCTACTAGAAACAATGTGCATCATTTACACTCACATTCCATTGGCCAAAGGAAGTAATATGGCCACACCTGGATTAAATAAGGTGTGTGTCTAAAATCCTACTGCATGTAGTGATGTAGAAGGGGCAATGACATGGGTGAGCCATAATAAAATATAACACAATATAATATTTTTTAAATTGGTGTTTGCTACTAAAATGTAAATTTAGTGGCAACTAATATATTGAAAATTAAGGTACTATTTTCAATGTCTGTCTAGTATTCCATTGTGTGAAATTAAGAAAATTTATTTGCCCAATCCAATTTTGATTGATATAAAATTACAGATTTTTCTTCAGTGTAAGCCATGCTGCAAGAAATTTTGCAATTATTTCCTGAGAACTAATCAATGAATTTAGAAGGAGTCAATATTTTTATAATACTGAGAGGTCATATTCCAGAATATATTATATAATATGCAGTTTTAATTGCTTCATGTTCTACATTAGGGTAGTAATATTTCATGTATATTCTTCATGTGTATTATGAATATCATTAAAATTTATTTCTGTGCATTTCCATGTTGGATTTATTAATTCTAAATTTAGAAATTCTAATTTTATAGTTAAGTATTATTCTTTTATTATATTTTGTATTTTCATTTTATAATTAATAATATTACTGAATTATCCTAATGTGTTTAATAGACTTTCAATTGATTTTTCTAAGTTGTCTAAATAAAAATTTTATCTACTCATAATGATATTTGCCTATTATTTTTAGAATTTATGCCTATCTTTTTGTTTCACTTTGCTGTTAGAATTCCCCGAACAAAGTAAAATATTATTTAACAGAGCCAGATTCTAAGTTTTTCTCATTTTATTGAAATATTCCTCAGCTTTGTTCATTGATGTTAGTTTTCAAATTGATAAGCAAATAATACACATACCCTCAAACTTTGGTGCATGTGTGAACAAATAGAAATGTAGACATATTCATATTAAAGGAATTTTATTCTATTTATATTATACTTAGAACATTAATCAGGAAGCCATATTGAATTAGATTAGATTAATTTTGTGAATGCTGCTGTATTAGCAGGATAGTTGTTAAGTTTGCCTTGATATTTAAATTCTTAAAACACAATAAGTTTTCCCTGTGCCAAATATAATTAACATTAAGATAGGATTTAGGGCATATCACAAACCGTGAATGACAATAGTATAAACAAAAATATTATGTTTCTTTAAAAATAAAAATAAATTAAAAGATGTTATGACTTGTAATTATGGTTTCTTATATAAAATCAGAGGAAAGGAAGTTGAGGGTCCATAAGCCATCTGACCTCAGGGAAGCCATCAGTATTTCTCAATTGCACACTGTGCTAGCCATATAGACAACTTGAGGTTGGAAACTATATCCCACTTTTGGGAGCAACCACATCTCATCAATCCTGGTTATGAGGAACAAGTCCATAGTAATGTGTCCAGACTCTCATTTATCTTTGATCCAATACACAACAATAAATTTATTGAATTTATATTAGAAGGAGAACTCAAGGCAAGAAATGAAATCCTCAAGTGTTTTAAGAAGGAGTAAAGACCTCTAATCATCTATTAACCTTCTCTTCAAGGGACTATTTGGGTAATTGCATTTGT
The DNA here is from genome assembly GCA_029593785.1 of Cabassous unicinctus. Lineage (NCBI taxonomy): Eukaryota > Metazoa > Chordata > Mammalia > Cingulata > Chlamyphoridae > Cabassous > Cabassous unicinctus. The sequence goes on along the minus strand of JAQZBX010026424.1, from coordinate 25,787 downwards.
TTATTAATGTAATCAATGCTATTATTAGAATTTCATTATTAGATTTTCTAATATTGAATCATACTTTACTTGAAATAAAATCAATGGAGACAGATTTATTATTCTTTTAACATATAAATGTGTGATATTTACTAATGTTTATTTGGATTATTTACATCAATATTCATAAATGAAAAGAAATGAATCTGTAACTTTTTCCTAATATTTTATTATGAAAACCTTCTAACACAGCAAACATGAGAGAGTTGTATGATGGCATATTCTACCAATTTTATTCTTTGTTAATAAGTTATCTATCCATGTGTTCACTCATTAATCCATCGACCTTCTTTGAAGCATTTCAAATTAAATCAAAGTTACCCATTCTCTTCAACCTCACCATGTATATTATTATTAGAATCCAATATATCCTCACAATTTTTCTTTTGGTGTGAAATTTAAATGCAAAGCAATAAAAAAAAAATCTTAAGAGCATATACACCGAGTTCTGCTAAATGTAAAGTTGTGCAACCCCAATTCACCCCGGAATGTTCCAACATATCCCTTCCCAATTGATCCTTATCTTCACCTTTCCTCTGAGAGGCAACCATTCTCCTGGTTTTCCCACAAAAGATTAATTATGGTTAATCTAGATCTTTATGCAAATAGAAGCAAACTCTTTTGTAAGTCTTCTTTCAATCAGCCTAACGTTTTTGAGACAAATCCATTTTTTGCCTTATGAGACTTCATTCTTTAAAACTACCCAATTAGATAAATATACAACATTTTGTTAATCCATTTTCTTATTGATAAGCATTTGGGCTATCTTCTATGGACATTCTTTTGCATATGTTTTTGTTTTCATTTCTTTTCAGTAAATTTCTAGGAGTATGTTGGTTGGGTCAGAGTGTAGTTCTACGTTTAGTTTTATTAAGAAATTGACAGATCTCTTACCATAGTGTTTAAATAATTTTACCTTTCTACTAACAACATATGAAGGTTTCTTCCTTCTCTCTCTCTTTCCCCTGCCCCTTCCTCCTTCCTTCTTTATCTACTTCTGGATGTTTCTCTTAATTTAAATTTCCAAAAGTTAAATTACTTACTGTATCTTACAGTAAAGACATTGTTCACTTTAACTTATTTTATTCCAAGGAAATTTTAGTTGATAGGTAAAACTAGAAACAATGACCAGATCACATACTTGACCCAACTTCAGCAAAATTAGATTTTTATTCTTTACCTTTCTGGTAGGTAATAATTAAATTAATATTTTATTAGCAATTTTAATGGTATAAATATTGCTCATCTTTTTCTATTTTAGCCTATTTTTATATCTTCCTTTGTAAGTTTCTTCTTTATGCCACAAAGACATTCTCCATAGGAATGTTCATTGTTTTCTTGAATATAAGAAATTGAAGAAATTATTATTAAATTATTGGATATTTGCTTTATATGTCACATATATTTTCAACGTTTTAAAATTCTTGTTTGAAATTATGAAAAGTTGAATTTTTTATTTCTTTTTATAAAACATATTTTAATTTTTGTCTGGACAGTCTCAATTGCTTTTTATTGATGTAATGTGATACCTGCTGGAGACATAAAATTCCAGTACATCTACGTATTCATTGTTCACTTACTATTTTATCAATAAAATTTGCCCTCTTTTGCCTTTTTCTGATTTTTATCAGGAAAACAGTATTTCACGGCATTTTTCTGATAATTCAATTATTTTCTATTTTTTATTTCTAGTTTTTATTCACTTCATTTTAGGTTTATTTTTATTCATAAATTTCATATATATTCTATATATAGGTCATATATATTTGAGTATAGGTTTGTTTTTGTGTTTTTCAGTCAGCCTGGGACCTGCCTATTTTGATTAATAAGAAAATTCATCTAGCTCTGTGTGTTGATTTAAGAGACTGATTTACTTATTGAACTCATCTTTGTGACCACCTATTAAATGTCTGGCCTGATATGATTTACCTTCTTTCACTTTACTTTAATCCTTTCTTTATGTAATATACTTGTTTCTTCTTTGCCTTTTCCAACACGAACTGCTTTCTTTCCTTTTTTAATTTATCTTGTATTTGAGAAGTAATTTCATCTAGATATTAGTTCTGTTTTTTAACCTTTAAGTAAAGTCTTATTCCATAACCATATCCTTCAGAAAATGAAATCTCTCTCTCGAGCAGTGAGGCAAATAATACACTTTAAATTTCTTCCCCTATGCTTTACCATATCATGAATTTGGTGATGGACTATAAGACTTTTGATTATTCTATTATTAACATTTATTTCCTTACATCATGTATTTTTATAGAAAATCCAAACAGACAGCACATCAGGGTACACCCACCATCATATTTGTCCACCAACCAGCATCGGCACTCATATACTCGTTTTTTCACCTGTTTTGATGGTTGAACTTTTCAGACTCTTATATATCCAGTTCTCCCACTTCTGGCCTTGATCACATCTCTCTTGCCACCTCAAGGAGATTGCTCAGGGAATTCATTCTTTCTTCTACATCATTAATATTTTTCTTTATAAGAGATCATTTAATCACCATAGTGTGTTGTTATATTCTAATTTTTAAAAATCCTTATTTTACAAGACCTTGCTCATGTCATATTCACAAATGACATCCTCATTGAAAATCCCGTTTCTTGGTGTGTGTCTTACTTTTCATGGCAATGACATTTGGTATAGTCAGTCATTCTTTTCACTTTGATATTGTTTCCTTACTTCACTTTCTGGTTATCACATTTGTTTTTTGGGGTGGGAGTAGATGTTTGATTAAGGTTCAATTTTAATTGTTCCATTCAGGCTTTCTATAACTCAATCAAGTTTGGAAACTTTAATGTTCTACACAATTGTTCATTTCTTTTATTGGTATATAATTGTACATAATAATAATAATAATATGAGCAATAATATTAAACATATTGCCAAATTTAGAAACGTGATGAGTGACTCTGTGCCATTGTCTGGTAACAATGCAATAAAATTTAAAAGTACAGGTAAAATCATTCTAAAAGAACTCTCATATTTAGGGACTAAAGCATACATGTTCAGTCTCAGTTCTGAAGCTTAAAATTGTGTAGATGAAATAACCTGTAGACAATTGATTACTGCCAGGCTTCAGCAGGAAAAGAAATACGAGACTGGAACACGCAGAGTAGTATGTTTCTTTATAAGCAGAGATTCTCTATGATTGGGAAACTCAGGAAGACTTTGTAGGAAAGTGACATGTCAACTAAGCCTTGTGCATTTGTGTATATGTGTGGATGTGTGTGTAAAAGTCATGGGCATTGCTAGAATTTCCTCTGTTTGCTTCTTCTGAATTTATATTCCTTTCCAAGAGAAGGGGCTTTGTGTGACATGATTAATCGTCCTCCAATTTGTTTTTTATCCAAAATTATATTCCATTGTCATTTGTGTGTTGTTGTTTTTTTAAGATTTATTTATTTATTTATTTGTCCCCCCTTGCTGCTTGTGTTTGCTGTGTCCATTTGCTGTGTGTTCTCTCCGTTTCTGCTTATCTCCCCCTTGCTGTGAGGTCCCGCTGCATCAGCCCACCCCACCGCGCGGGCTGGCCTGCCCTCACAAGGATGCCCCGGGAAGCGAACCCAGGGCCTCACACATGGTAAATGGGGGCTCTATCGGTTGAGCCACACCGGCTTCCTGCTGTGAGGTCCTGCTGCATCAGCCCACTGAGCCACAAGGGCCGGCCTGCCCTCACAAGGCGGCCCCGGGAAGCGAATCCGGGGCCTCCCATATGGTAAATGGGAGCTCTATCGATTGAGCCACACCCACTTCCCTTTTTGTGTTTATTTTTACATCTCAGTTTCAGTGTCTTGACTAAGATAAATTTTCACTTTAATTCAATTTTGTATTTATTACTTTTGGATACTTTTTGGTATTCCTCATTTGCTGAGTTTATAATCAGTGGTATATACCTTCACAAGGTCTTCTATTAGGTTCTTTTACATTTCTGGTAACTTTATTTAGAAGGATTAGGGTGATTGTAGTAGTTTTGTGAATCTCTAGATAAGACAAATCATGAGGCGTATTTTGAAGAATTTTGTGATTTCCAAGTTCAGGTGATGCCAGGTCCCAACTATTGATCTTATCTGCATCTGGAAACTGCAACTATTCTTTTAACAAACAATTAAAATAGAGTGACAAAAATATCTGCCTTATATGCCTCCTTTTCCCAAAGTTATTCCTAGCTAGCAGTGTACTAGTGAATACAGATATTAATTGCTTCCTTGGGATTCTTTGCTCCACTGACCTCAGTCAGTAAATACACCACATATCCCTCATTGTGACTTCCTCAGTCTCTCATGATTTTAGAGAAAAAGAAGATTCCACTCCTTTTAGGAGCGGACACATTTCTTCATTCCTGGTGCCTGCTTTTCAACTTCAGGTAAAAGATGGTAGCCTTTCTGCGAAGAAAGTCTACATTTTTCTCTCCACCTGCAACTGTCTCTAAAATCTTCAGGCAAAATGTTTTGGGAACAAAGTCAATTATTTGTGTATGGCTCCTTTATCAGAAATAAATAATTAAATGCTCTTCTGTTTATCAGATTAAAGGGAGGTGAATATTATTTTTTAAGTATTTTATCGGACACATATATGTTTCACTTATTTGAATTGACTAAAAATCTATTTGTATAGAGATCCCAAACTATTAATTAGTCACTAAAATTCATGGAGGAAGTGATAATTAGAAAATGAATTCTGAATAGATGCTAATGTCATAAACAACTGTGCCCTCTTTCAAACATATAAATGTACCTCATTTTGTAGAAGAAAATAACTTTATGGATCATTTATAATTAGATTAAAATTTTAAGAGCTATAAAGCAATTGTTTAACATATCATTAAGAGGGTAAAATTGAATGGTTCTCATTGTGAATGTATAGCCATAAATAATTTTTGGAGTCATCAGCCCTACTTTTATTTTCTACCTTATTCTATGTTATGGTTTTATTGAAGAGTTTCCCTTGCCAAGAAGAAACTTGCAGATGGAAACATCTGACCTAGCTGCAACCACGATGCAATTTCTCTGAGTATCTTATCTTGGTTCAAAAGGAAAATCTCTGGAGGTGAATGTCTTTCATGAGATCTAGTTTATTTATGAAGAACTGTTAATTTTTACAAGATTTAAAATTGAGTCAGAAGACAACAATATTTTTTATTTGTCTTTTATTTTTAGAATGAATTAAGTTAGGGAAAATGTGAGATTGGAGGACAAACAATAAGTATGAGTGTTTGCATGTGTTTGTGAATTGTCTGATTAAAGATGATGGCTAAAGACATTATGTAAATGAGATTGACAGGAAATAGCTTGTAGAGAAAGGAAAGCAGAGAGATGGAAAATACATATTTTCTATTCAAGTCTTGGCTATGGCCTTTAAAACATATTTATTGCTCTTTCCTGCAAGATTCTTATAACATGACTGGTAAAACTACCTGTAATATAGGGGGAAAGGAGATATAAAAGTCAGTGTGTCATACCACAATGACTGTTAAACACACACACAAAAACTCAGAAGCTCACAGAGCAATACACATATTCAAATAGTATTGATTTAATTATTTTAAACTGAGAAGCTGCTACATGTTTTTATCTTGGAAGAAACATGATAATGAATTACATTTCAATGAATTATTCAAATCTTATTCAGCATGATGGCAGTAGGATAGGATTATTAGAGATACAGGAGGCAGAAGTTGGGGGCAAATATGAAACTGCATTTTCAGTTGAGAATCCTGAAAACGGTATGCACTATTTTCAAAGAAGTCATCAAGAAAGTTTTGTCGTTGTAACTTGGACTTATTGCTAAATACATTGAATTAAATGTGACAGAATATGCATACATAGACACAGACATACTAGTATACAGTTTGATAATCAAAACTGATAAAACAAATTGAACATAAACTCATGGTGTCAGAAGCAATGAATTGAAGTCATGTGATTGGGTGAAACATTTGAGAAGAACTGACATATTGACATAAGAAAACAGATATTGAAAACAGTGAATGACAATAATGGGAAGAGGGAGAATAAAATTCTATATAGAAAAGAGAAATCTGTCATAATGGAGGTAAAATTAAACTGTTAAGAATTTCATAATGGTCAGAGTTTAAAGAATAAAAACACAGTGATTAACGTATTTCATCATTAAGTGTAATGAGGCAGCATGGAAGTGTGGCAATCCAACTGGATTTACTGTTATGAGATGATTTGTGAATTCTGCCTCAGTAAACCAAAGGACAAAAAACATATACAGGAAAATGAAATGTAGTAATGTGGAAAGAAGGGAACCTTAGCTGCTGTCTCCTACAATAGTGAAATCAGAAAATCAACCCCTCTGATTACATGCAGATAAATGAAGTCATATAACTTTACATCGTCATTTAGAACAAGATAGTAGGTTAAGAAAACAGAAAGGACAAAATTAAGTCTATTAGCACTGTTAAGCTCTAAAATTGAGGAGCTACATGTATGTTTGGAGGCAGAGATAAAGAAACAGAAAAGAAGAAACAGAAGGAGCGCAAGGACGATGGACCCGCTTTGGGACAGGTTCAGATGCAGCTCGCCTAGATTCCCCTCAGACCGCGCTTCCAGTGGTCACGCCCGCAGCCCGGCGTCAGCGACCCACGCCTGCCCGGCCCAGGCCGCCTCTGGTACATTATGGGTGGGGACACCCCCACTACGGGGGGAACGCCCTGACTGGCCACTCTCCATCAACCCAGCAGGCCTGAAAACCTCTGGCTGAAGAGCAAGAGAACAGGCCATGCATTGAGGGCGTCCCCGGGCCCTGCATTTCACGGTGTACCCGCCTTGTTGCCCCAGCCCCGCCCCTGCAGGCCCGGATTGGCCCTGAGGTTCGCTCCACATTTCCGTTGGCTGGCGCCATGTCAGTCATCTCACCCCTCCCCCTCTGGCCCACCCCGCCAGCGTGGCCCCTGTGGCAGCCGGAGTGCGTGTTGTTTGGCTGAACGGTGCTGTCGCTCATGGAGTGGGCCACGCCCTCTTCGGGGCACGGTGTCCAAGAAACCCTGCCAGACCTCATTGGCCCGGAGAGCTTGCTGGCGCTCCTGGCCCCTCAAGTCCCACCCACTCCGAGGGCGCAGAGGGAGCGGCTTTAAGAGCTCCCAGGTGTTTTCGGACCTCGGCCAAGCTGAGCTGGTGCACATGTTTGGACCGTGACGTCCCGCAGGGATCCAGGAGTGCGGTGAAGGACGGATTACCTGGCCCGCAATGCGGACTAACGGCGGAGCGAGGGCAGGCGGGGGAGCGTGCGTGCACAGGCCCCGCTATGGCGACAAGTTTGCGACCCAACTTGGCGTCTGGGCGGGGAGCTGGGGTCTGCGGGGAACCCCCCCCCCATAAGCGCGGAAATGTGGGGAGAGCGACACTTGCCCTTGCTGCGTTACAGGAGCGCCTGTCCTGCGCTCCGTAAGGTTCCTCCTCACCTGCCATGCCGGCGTGCGCGGATACCGGAAAATTGTGCACGGCGGGTCCTGCGCACCCCGGGCCGGTTGGGCACCAGGCCGGCCAGCGCCGGGCTGGTAGCGCTGTTTCCATGGGCGGCACGTGGGCGGGTGAGGGGCGCGGGGTCTTGCCGGGTTTCCCGGCCCACCGGGGCTCTTTTCAGTTCTTTCCTAAAGGGTTTACACTTTGGCTGTGTAGAAAGGAAACGACCATCCTCTTTCTGAAGGAGAGTAGGCTTCCACACCACCATAAAGAATTTGCACTGGTCATTGTGAATTACATCCCCACTGTATTTGCATGGTCCCATTGGGATCATTCAGAGATCAGAAGTTTGTGCTCATTTCACAGGAGATGTGTTCATCATTTTCACATTCAGTATTCCTTCCACAGTATGGAAATTACTGCAAGTCACCCTTTAAAATTGACAAGGAAACAAGAAAAAAAAATGAACTTATAAATATTGGAATTTCCACCACCCACTTTATTTCTTCAGCTAGAAATGTATGCGGCATCTTGAAATCTGGTTCTTTGTCATGTCAAATCAGGCACTAAAGCCTACTGTTCCTTACTAGTAAGTCTTATATTAGTTTGCCATTATTCTACCCTAACTTAGAAAAGAGTGTCATTGCTTACTAAAGGTTTTATAAATATTTTTTGAATAAATGAATGATTTAAAAGAGGGACATATATTGTGTGAGATATTAACCTCATTAAATAAAAAAACCTAAGATAATTAAATTAATAATGATTACCATTCAATAAGTTGACTAGTAATGATATATTAAATTTGATAGACTCATTTACTCAATTATTTCATAAATATAAATTGTGCTTTAACTATTTTATTGTTTTCCTATCATATTTTTGTGACCATGAAAATTGCACTCAGAAGTAGCAGTGACAGCATGCCGCCTTCTTGATTTTAGTCTTAAAAGAATTGTGTTCAAGATCTTCACACTAAATATGGTATTAGAAGTAGATTTTCATGGGTAGCTCATAAGATAACAGAAGATCCCATTCAGCTTTTTTTTTCTGATGAATAAATTAAAAATAGTTCAACATAAACAAATCAACATCACAAGGTCAATATTTCTGCATTTATTTGGAAAGTTTTGATATTTTTATTTTAAACCATTATTAAGATGAATTTAATTCTTATATTTACTGAACAATGCTTGTAAACCTGGGCTAAGCACTATTTCTTCATGATTTTTAAAAGAAATATTTGGCTGGATTTAGTGAGTGTTTTATTCACAGATTTTGAGTCTATGATAAGAGTTCACTATTCTTTCTGGACTAGAGCTTTTCCAGGAATATAATCCTGATGACCAGGGAAGAATACCATACATGTTGTCCCTACTTTCAAGAAGACTGTAGTCTACTGCTGAAAACAATGTGTGATAATTTGAAGACTGGTGGACCCTTGAAAATCATGTCTTTAGAGATAATACATTCCCATGCGTGTAAACGTGTAAACCTTCTGTAGGTGGGAACATTTGATTTGATTACTTCAGTAGGGTGTGACCCAGGATGGATCTTAATCCTCTTACTGGAATCTCTTATAATCAAGATGAAAATGGAGATACACAAAGAGAGAAACCCCCAGAAGCACAGAGAGAAAGCCACAAGAGCGGAGAGGAAGCCAGAAGCTGAAAGCAACAAAACACAGAAAGGAAAGGATCACCAGCACCTGGACTTTCAGGGAGAAAGCATTGCCTGATGATACCTTGATTTGGACATTTTTATCAGCCCCTAAACTGTAATCTTGCAACCTAATAAATCTCCATTGTAACAGCCAGCCCATTCTTGGCATATTGCATTTTGACAGCCCTACAGAATAAAACAAAAAGAAAAATAATTACAGGAGAGAATGATGGATAATGTAACAGAGAAATTATAGTGGAATGCAGGAACTGGCAGCTGTGGGAACTGACTTATTCCTAGGGGAAATTGCATTTAATATTGTGACAGTTTGGGGATTTCTGTGGATCCCAGAAAAGATCATTTTCTCCAAGCTAATCCCTTCTTGTCAGTGTGGGACACTTTGATTGGATTGGATTCAATTGGGAGGGTCTTTGATTTGATTACTTCAGTGAGGCAGTGTGTGTTTTAGCCCTCTTGTTGGAGTCCTTTGTAAATGGAGAAACATACACTCAACTGGGAGAGAATGACCTCTTCAACAAATGGAGAACTGGATATCTATATCCAAAATAATGAGAAAGGAATACTACCTTATACCTTACACAAAAATTACCTCAAGATGAATCAAATATGTAAATATAAGAGCCAAGACCATAAAGGCCCTAGAACAAAATACAGGGAAGCATGTTCAGGATCTTGTTAGGAAATGGTTTCATGAACTTTACACCCAAAGCACAAACAATAAAAGAAAAAATACATAAATGGGACTTCCGAAAAATTAAAAGCTTTTGCACTTCAAAGTTTGTCAAGAAAATGAAAGGCAGCCTACTCAATGTGAGAAAATATTTGGTAACCATATATCTGATAAGGGCCTGATATTCAGCATATATAAAGAATTCCTACATCTCAAAAATATAAAGAAAAATAACCAATATAAAAGATGTGCAAGTGATTTGAACAGACACTTCTTCAAAGAAGAAATACACATGGCTAAAAAGCACATGAAAAGATGTTCAACATCACTAGCTATTAGGGAAATGCAAATTGAAACTATAATGAGATACCATCTGATGCTCATTAGCCTAGTGGCTATTAAGAAACAGAGAACTACAATATGGGAGAGGGTGTGGAGGAATGGGAAAACTTTTCCACTGCTGGTGCGAATGCAGAATGGTACAGCCATGGTGGAAGACAGTTTGGCAGTTCCTCAGGAAGTTAACTATAGAACTACCATATGACTCAGCAATCCCACTGCTGGGTATATAACTAGAAGAACTGAAAACAGGGTCATGAACAAATATGTGCACACCAGTGTTCTTAGAAGCATTATTCACTATTGCTAAAAGTTGGAAACAACCCAAATGTCCATCAACAGATGAATGGATAAACCAATTGTAGTATATATATACAATGGAATATTACTCAGCTGTAAGAAGCAATGCAGTATTAACACATGGGGTAACATTGATGAACCTTGAAGACCTTATCTTGAGTGAAGCAAGCAAGCCAGGCTCTGAAAGACAAATATTATATGTCCTCATTCATATGAATTAAACAAATTGAGCAGGCTCACAGAGCTAGAGTCTGGAAGATGGGTTAACAGGAGACAGAAAGGGAGAAGATTTTGAATCAATGCCAATATTGGCAAAATCTGTGATAAGCTGAAGGGTGTAGTTGTGCTGTGGATGGACATAACAGTTGTGCAGTGATGCTGTTGGGCTAGGCAGTGCTGGTCTGTGAGGGGTTTTGAGTGGGGAGGGTGGGTTAGACTGTGGAACTGCGGGTAGGCTTGGGGGAGAGAGCAGGTGAACTCTGGGGATTTGCAGGTATTTGGTTGAAAGTACAACATTGGGAATGTTCTTTTGGCAAATATGGCAGAGGAGGGCTACTGGTTTAAGGTGTTCGATGTGGGGGCATGTGGGATAGGGCACACCTGAGGCAAGCTTATAGGAAGTGCATAGCATTCATCTTCTCATAATGTGTAGTATTGTGGGTGGAGATTCATTATGAGCAGGAAGGTGTTGGACTGCCATCCTGGGGAGTCCTGCTATGATCTCAAGTAGAGGTGCAGTAGTCTCTTGAGAGCATAGGCAGTGCCTAATAGGGGAGGACAGGCCAGTATGTCAAGCCCTCAATGTTGTTACAAGTAACTATGAATCTTGTAGTTCAATGACTTAATCCTGGTGGGTTCTGAGGGGAGAAGGAGGGAGGAATAGAACAGATGGAACATGGGGCATTTTTGGGATGATGGAATTGTTCTACATGATTTGCAAGGATGGAAACAGTCCGCATCAAACTTCATCAAAATCTATAAAAGTGTATATTCCAAAATGTAAACTACAATGTAAATCATTGACCATTGATAGTATCAGTGTTTCAGTATTTATATATCAATTGTAACAAATGTACCATCTACATATAAAATGTTATTAATAGGGTAAGGTGGAAAAGGGAGAGGTTGTTGGGTATATGGGAATCACCTATATTCTGTATGTGACTTTTATGTAACTTAAAGCTTCTTTGAAGACAAAATGAATAAAATAAAATCCTGGGTGAAAAAATGGAAGCAAATGTCACTGTACGTACTAGACAACAGATCTTACAGTGATGAAAGACATAACATCAAAAAATTTTTAAGTTTATATTTTTTATTTCAGACTTTTAAAAAAATTGTATCTTATTTTTTTAATTTTAAAACTATTGTTATATCATTTACCTATTAATTGTATTCATTTATTTTGTTGACTTCAATTTTGAAGAAGTTTTGGATCACAGAATGGTTACAACTGTGGCAGGGGAGGATCATTGGTCCTGGGTGTCAGAGAAGTGGGATGCATGGGAGGAGATTCACCTGAGGCATACCTATAAGATTAATGAATATGTTTAAGTATTCATGTGGCATTGTCATGGTGTGTGGAGATTCAACCAATAAAAAAAGGAATATCGAATTTCCATCCTGGAAATTTCTACCACATTCTCTAATGTGACAGCAAGAACCCCCTGAGTACAGGGGCAGTGACTAGTGAAGAAGGATGGACCCTTGAAAGGCCCTTGATTGTGATGATAGTACTTATGAATCTTTACTTTTCAAATTGAAACTTAGCATAATATTATAGGGTGCCTAAGCATTAGCTCCTGAGAGCCTCCTTGTTTCTCAGATGTGCCCTCTCTCTAAGCCAATTCAGCACATAAATGCATTACCTTCCCCCCAGCATGGGACATGACTCCAGGGGATGAGCTTCCCTGTCACTGAGGGATTACTACCAAGCACCAACTAGCAATGCAACTTGAAAAAGACCATGACTAAAAAAGGGAAAAAGTAAAAACAAATGAGTTTATATGGCTAAGAGACTTAAAAGTGAGTCAGGAGGTCATATCAGAGGTTATGCTTATGCACGTCTCAGGAGGTACACATTGACTGCCAAAGTAAATATAACCTCAAAGTGTGGTGCTCCTGAGGACTCTGGAGACATCCAGATAATATAAGCAGGGCAGACAGCTCAGGAGTGGGGCACAATTCCACTGGGTCCTACTTTGGAAGTTATGTTCCCCAGTGTGACAGAGTTGGACTCATTTGTGGTTTCCCTACATCTGGCTCTTCTGTTACTTCTCTTTGAATGTATAGTTAGTACTAGACTTGATAGGTGTATGTCCAAAAGACTTAAATCTTTAGGCTGCCCATGTCCCATTTAGGCCCTGAAAATCAACAGAATTGCAACACCTACTCTCCAGTATATTAAACTTACCCAGGACAGCTAACAAGGAGATGATGGTTGATAATGACCATCTCAAGGAAAAGAGAGAGTCTACAACTGCAAGCAAGAAAGTCCCATCCATCTGCCTCATGAGATCTAAGACCCCTCTCAATTAGGGGTGGAGTGGGCATCACCATTACAGAATCTCAGGATTGGGGAATGGATGATGGACTATTGCAGACTTATGTAAACTTGTTCTACTGTAGACTTGTGATCCTAGCAATGGAAGAACTTTTATCATGATTGTGGAGACACTGGCCACTGCAGGTTTGGGGGGGAGGGGACAGGAGAAAATGTGTGTAATTTGGGGGCATTTTTGGGACTTGGGAATTATCCTGAATGACCTTGTAATGAAAGATACAAGCCATTCTATATCTTGTTATAACTTGCAAAAATGTGCAGGAAAAAGTGTAAACTACAATGTAAAGTATAATCTATGCTTAGTGGCAGTGCTTCAAGATGTGTTCATCAACTGTGGCAAATGTACCACAGTAATGTTGTTGGCGTGGGAAAATGTGGCAGGGCTAGGGAGTGGGGCATATGGGAATCACCTATACTTTTTTGTAAAATTTATGTAATGCAAGTTTCTTTAAAAATAGAAAAGAGAAAAGTAGATTGGAAAAGATTAATAAAGTTTATAATAAAACTTAGAATAATTCAGAAAAGAAAAAGGAACTTGATGTGTTGTCAGGTAATAAGCACAGAGTGAGGCATTTATCTAGTAGGAAAGAAAAAATTTTATTATTGGAAATTCAACAAAATGCTTTTACAAAAAAAAAAGTACTAGAAGTTTAGAAAGTATGTTGAAGAAGCAGGGGTAGGTCAGTAGTTGAGTACCTGCTTTGTATGTATGAGGTCCCAGGTTCAATCCCTGGTATCATCTTTTTTAAAAAAAGGCATGTTAATTGTCAGAAACTGCAATCAATTCAATATTTGCAGAAAGTAAAATCAGCACTAGGAATCACCAAGGAGAGGCTGGAAAGGAATGCAGAAGCCAAACAGTTAGTGCTGTTTAAGTCAATTTAAAGAAAATAATAGAAATAATTGGGATAGTGAATATGAAAACCACACAAGAAAGAATTTTTGGTGACAACCCAAATGTAAAATTATTACATAAATATAAAAAACAGTTAAAAGCCTAAAAACAAAGAAACATATTACAACAGATATGCCATTTAAAGTTTTAACCTTATCAATTCAGAATGATAACATACAACCCACAGAAAAGAGCTGAACAATGCAGCAGGAAAAAGTGTTCAAGTTAGGAAGAGAAACAATCTGAGCCATTTAGTTACCAGTTTAAAATCTATTAAAACTGATGAACATATGCCAGCTAGGCCCTGAGGTTCAACAAGTTGCAACACCTACTCACCAGTTCATTGGACTCACCCAGGACAACTAACAAGGAGGTGAGGATGGACAAACAGCTTACCAAGGAATTGAGAGAGTCTACAACTGCAAGCAAGACAGTCCCATCCATTAGACATATGGGATTGAAGCCCCATCTCAATTAAAGGTGGAGTGGGCAGCACTATCTGGGAATCCTCAGGATTCAGGAATAAAATATGGACTTGAGTGGACTTAATGGTTTTCTACTATAGACTTGTGATTGTAGCAATGGAAGAAATTATATCATTGATGTGGAGACAGTGGCCACTGGAGGTGCTGAAGGCAGGGAGAGGGAAAAGGAAGTGTAATATGAGGGTACATTCAGAACTTGAAATTGGCCTGAATGACATAGCAATGACAGATACAGGCCATTATATATCCTGCCACACCTACGGAATTGAATGGGAGAGAGTGTACACTACAATGTAAACTATAATCCATTATTAATGGAAATGCTCCAAAACATGTTCATCAATTGCAATGAATGTACCACACTAATGAAAGAAGTTGTTAATGTGGGGAAAAGTGGGAGGGGTGGGGATTGAGGTATTTGGGAATCCCTGATAATATTCTGTGTAACATTTTATGTAATCTAAGTATCTTTTAGAAAAACATTTTAAAATGGACAATCATATATATTAAAAAATAATTGAATATCTTTGTCATCTGAAATGTAGGCAAAAATGAAATTATAATTCATATGTTAGCAATGGGAGCTATAACTCTTTAGTGGGAGAATACACTCTTTTTACACTGTTTCTTGATATATTACTGAAGAAAGCAATAGAGATATTTTTGAAACTTGTCATGCCGTCATGTAAAATTTTTCAAAAAAATTATTGAAAGAAAAGAATGGCTCAATTAACCAATCAATAAATAAAATTAAATAAATGTATAGAGATTAATTAAATTTATGTCACAACAAAGTGTCACAGTTCGTGTTAACAGTGAACCATAAGGTAAACCAAGGATTATAGTTAATAGTACAATTATAAACATGATTTTATCAATTGTAACAAATGTACATTATAAATGCAAGGTGTTACTAATAGGGTATTTTATTCACGATTTTTCTGTAAATGCACAACTTCTCTAATAAAAAAGTGTATATGCCAATAAATACTTTAAATTTATTTATATATATTTACACATAAATTTATATTTTTTGAATTATACATAGCTTTATATATATGTCTATATATTTATATGTACCTCTTCCTCTCTCTCTCTCTCTCTCTCTCTCTCTCTCTCTCTCTCTCTACCTCTATTTCTCTCCCATTCTTTATTCTTGATTACTACTCCAAATAGAACAGTGAATTTGCATAAAACTTTTTTTGATGGTTGATTACATGTGTCACCTTGGCTAGCCAATGGTGTACAGTTTTTTTGTCAAGGAAGCACTCACCTGATTGTTATGGTGATGGTATTTCATAGATAGATTAGCATCTATATCATTTGAGAGCATCTAGGGCTGATTGCAACCACAAACAACAAAGGAGATTGCGCTCAGCAATGAGAGGCATTTCCTCATCCAAACAGTTTCCTGATTATTAAGGCAGAACTGAGGATTTCATCAGTCAAAAATTATGTCTACCTCTTTATCAGTCAGCCTCATTCTCCTGCAGAATACAACTTCGCCTTCATTGGAATTTCCAGGTTGTAGCCTGTCCTATGCAACTTGGACTTGCTGGTAACAGGAGAAAATTCCTTTAATTATTATATATGTATACATATCATATTGGTTCTGTTTCTCTTGAGAACCCTAATACTATCTAAAATTTCAGAATAAGGAAATACATCTCAGACAAAAAGCAAAAAGAGCATAACAACTGTAGTAAATTTCCTAAAGTAAAACCTTTTCCCCAAAAGATGCGAAAATTAAAATACAAGCTATGACCTCTTAATTATATTTTCTGCTCATATTTGAAATGGACAAAACTCATTTCTATGCAGAATACATGAAGATCACACTCAAATAAATAAGAAAATGAAAACAACCAATAGAAATATATGCAATGACACTAGCAATTGACAGAACAGGAAAACTGAACTGCTAATAGCTAAATGCAAAGGTGCTCAACCTAACCTAATCAGGGAAATGCAAATTAAAGCAATAATGAGACAGCATTTCACAAATATCTGGGGAAAATGTAAAAGGAGAGTTTAGCAATTTGGTACTATTTATGAATTCCAAAAATAGATACTGGATTATGTTTGTGAACTGCTCTTTTCCTCTGGGCATATTAAATTATACTGGATTCAGAGGTTTACTTGATTAAATAATGATTAAGGCTTTGATTGTGCCACTTCAGTAGGGTGTTGGACCCTGCCCCTTGGTGGGTGGGGACTCACAGATAAAAGACATAGCAAAGGACAGAGTTGAGTTTTGATGTTGGAATTTTTGAGCTGGAGCCCTAGGAAGTAAACACACAGAGAAGTTTGGTTGTGAGGAAAGAGAAAAGGCCCTGGGAAAAGAAATGATCTGTTCACCTGATAATCTAGAGGTGGGCTTGTGGAGCTAGAGAGGACATGAGCCCAAAGAAAAACAAGCCCAGGGAAGAAAGTAATGCAGGAAGCCTGAACCCTCACAGATATCTGCAGCCATCTTGCTCCAACACGTGGCAATAGACTTTGGTGAGGGAAGTAACTTATGCTTTAAGGCCTGATAACTGTGGGCTTCTACCCCAAATAAATATCCTTTATAAAAGCCAACAGATATCTGGTATTTTGCATCAGCACCCCTTTGGCTAACAAATAGAGTGAGTAATGGGAATTATCTTCCACTGCTGATGGCAGTATAAATTGATTTCCTTTTAAAATCATTTGGTAATAGAAAACAAGTTGGACAAACACATTTCTTAGAACCCAGTAATCTCACTCCAAGAATTATAATTCATTGGCATATGTATAGATATATACAAGGAAATGTGCATCATTAGTCACTGCAGCATTTTTCAAAATAAGAAAACATTTGAAACTACCTTGTAGTTTCCAACTTTCGGCAATAATGAACAATGCCACTATGAATATTGGTGTGCATATATCTGTTCGTGTCTTTGTTTTCAATTCTTCTGGGTGTATTGAAATTGGAATCACTGGATCATATGGAAGATCTATAGTTCATTTTCTGAGGTACCACCAAACTGTCCTCCACAGTGGCTGGACCACAGACCACCAGCAGTGGATGAGGGTTCTGATTCCTCCACATTGTCTCCAGCACTTATAGTCTACTGTTTTTTTTTAATAGCTGCCATTCTAATGGGTGTAAGATAATATCTCATTGTAGTTTTCATTTGCATTTCCCTAATAGCTAATGATGTTGGGCATTTTCTCATGTGCTTTTTAGCCTTTTGTATTTCTTCCTCGGAGAAGTGTCTTTTCAGGTCACTTGCCCATTTTGTAAATGGATTGTTTGTCTCTTTATTTTTGAGCTGTAGGATTTCTTTATACATGCAGGATATTAGGCTCCTATCAGATATAAGGTTGCCAAATATTTTCTCCCATTGGGAAGCTCCTTTTTATTTTCTTCATAACGTCATTTGAGGTGCAAAAGTTTTTAATTTTGAAGAGATCCCATTTATCTATTTTTTCTTTTGCTGCTCATGCTTTGGGTGTGAAGTTCATGAAACCATTTCCTATTACAAAGTCCTGTAGATGCTTCCCTACATTATCTTCCAAAGTCTTTATGGTCTTGGCTCTTATTGTAGATCTTTGATCAATCATGCATTGATTTTTTTATAAGGTGTGAGATAGTGTTCCTCTCTCATTCTTTTGGATATGGATATCTAGTTCTCCAAGCACCAGTTGTTGAAGAAGCCATTCTCTCCCAACTGAGGGGCATTGGTGGCCTTCTTGAATATCAGAAAAGTGTATATGTGAGGACCTATATCAGAACTCTCAATTCTGTTCCATTGTTCAGTATATCTATCCTTGTGCCAACACCATGGAGTTTTGACCATGGTAGCTTTGTAGTATGTTTTAAAGTCAGGTAGTTTGATACCTCCAAATTCATTTTTCTTTTTCAATATGTCTTTGGCAATTCAGGGCCTCTCACACTTCCAAAAAAATTTTGTAATTAGTTTTTCCAATTCATGAAAAAATACAGTTTTGATTTTTATTGGGATTGCATTAAATTTGTAGATTAGTTTGGTAGGATAGGGATCTTGATGATGTTTAGTCTTCCTATCCATGAACAGGGAATATTCTTCCATTTATTTAAGTCTTCTTTGATTTCCTTTAATAGTTTTGTGTATTTTTCTGTATAGAAGTCCTTTACATCTTAAGTTAAATTTATTCCTAGGTATTTGATTCTTTTAGTTACTATTGTAAATGGTATTTTTTTTCTTGATTTCCTCTTCAGATTGCTTGTTTTTGGTGTACAAAATGCTACTGGTTTTTCAGCATTGATCTTATAGCCCACAACGTTACTGAACTCCTTTATAGGTTCAGAAGCTTTGTTGTCAATTTCTCAGGGCTTTCTATATATAGGATCATGTTGTCTGCAAATGATGAAATTTTTACTTCTTCTTTTCAATTTTGAATGCCTGTTATATCTTTTTCTTGCCTCAGTGCTTGAGCAAGTACTTCTAAGACAATGTTAAATAGGAGTGGTGATAGTGGGCATCCTTACCTTGTTCCTGATATCAGAGGGAAGGCTTTTAGGATTTTACCATTGAAGATGATATTAGTTTTGGGTTTTTCATATATACCATTTATCATGTTCACAAAGTTTCCTTCTATTCCTGTCTTTTGAAGTGTTTTTATCAGGAAAGTGTTCTGTATTTTGTCAAATGATTTTTTTGCACCTATACACAAGATCTTGTGATTTTCTTCTTTCAATCTGTTTATGTGGTGTATTATATTGATTGATTTTCTTATGTTGAACCATCCTTGCACACACAGGATGAAACCCACTTGGTCATGTTGTATAATTCTTTTCATATGTTGTTGAATGTCATTAGCAAGGATTTTGTTGAGTATTTTAGCATTAGGTTTATTAGAAAAATTGGTCTGTAATTTTCCTTCTTGTGGTATCTATGTTTGGCTTGGTATTAGGGTAATGTTGTGATCGTAGTATGTGTTAGGCAGTGTTCTTTCTACTTCTGTTTTTTGGAAGAGCTTAAGCAGGATTGGTGTGAGCTCTTTCTGGAATATTTGGTACAATTCAGCTGTGAAGCCATCTAGTCCTGACCTCCTCTTAGTTGGGAGGTTTTTGATGACTGAGTTTATCTCTTTACTTGTAATTGCACTGTTGAGGTCATCAATTCTTTCTTTTGCCAATGTAGGCTGCTTGTGACTTTCTAGGAATTTGTCCATTTCCTCTAAATTATCATTCTTGTTGGCATATAATTTTTCAAAGTATCCTCTTATGATAATCTTTATTTCTCTGGGGTCAGTAGTGATGTCCCCTTCCTCATTCCTTATTTTGTGTATTTGCATCTGCTCTCTCTTTGACTTTGTTAGTCTGGCTAAGGGTTTGTCAGTTTTATTAATCTTCTCGAGAACCAGCTTTTCATTTTATTTATTTTTTCTAGTGCTTTCTTAGTTACTATTTCATTTAATTCTACTCTAATCTTTGTCATTTGTTATTTCTACTAACTTTGGTGTTAGTTTGTTGTTGTTTTCCAATTTCTCCAGGTGTCCAGTTAGGTCTTCAATTTTAACTCTTTCTTCTTTTCTAATATATGCATATATGGCTATGAATTTCCCTCTCAGTACAGCTTTTTCTGATTCCCATAGTTTTTGACATGTTGTATGGTCATTTTCATTCGTTTCAAAGTAGTTACTCATTTCTTTTGAAATTTCCTCCTTGACCCACTGTTTGCGTAAGAGTGTGTTGTTTGACTTCTATATCTTTTTACCTAGTCTGGTTTTCTGACCATTGATGATATCAAATTTCATTCCGTTGTGGTGAGAGAAATTACTTTGTATAATCTCAATCTTTCTGAATTCATTGAGGGTTTTTCTGTGGCCTAGCATGTGTTCTGTCTTGAAGTATGATCCATGTGCACTCGAGAAGAATGTATATATCGCTGTATTTGGGTTTAGCATTCTTTATATGTCTAATAGGTCCAGTTCCCCTAATGCATAATTGAGAGTCTTTGTTTCTTTATTGATTCTTCGTCTAGATGTTATGTCTAGTGGTGATAATGGTTTATTAAAGTCCCCCACTATAATTGTAGAAGCATTTATTTCCTCACATAATTTTTCCAGTGTTTGCCTCATGTATTTTGAGGCACCTTGATTAGGTGCATAAATGTTTATGATTTTTCTCTCTTCTTGAAACATTACCCTGTTTACTAATATATAGTGTCCATCTTTATCTCTTACAATTGTTTTGCATTTAAACTGTATTTTGTCTGATATTAGGATAGTCACTCCTGCCCTTTTTTGGTTATTGTTTGCTTTTAAAATTGTTTTCCAGATATTCACTTTTAGCCTCCTTGAATCCCTGGACTGAAGGTAGGTTTCTTTCAGTATATAAATGGATAATATTTCCTTATCCATTCTGCCAATGTGTGTCTTTTTGACTGCTGAGTTTAATCCATTAGCATTCAGTTTTATTACTCTCAAGGAATTTCTTACGTCAGCCATATTTTCTTTGGTTTTATGTATGTCATATATTCTTTTTATTTCCCTTTTTATCTTTTTAGTTGTTCTTACACTCTCTTCCATCTCTCTCTCTCCTGTTTTTTCCTTTCAACCTGTAGAACTTCCTTTGGTGTTTCTTGAAGTGTTGGTTTCTTATTGGCATACTCTCTTAATTTTTGTTTATCTGTGAATATTTTGAACTCTCCATCATTTTTGAATGCCAGTTTTGCTGTATAGAAAATTCATGACTGGAAGATTTTTCTTTTAGTACCTTGACTATGTCTTGCTACTGTCTTCTTGCCTTCATGGTTTCAGATGAGAAATCAGCACTTAATCTTATTGTGCTTCCCTTTTGTGTGATGGTTCTCTTTTCTCTTGCTCCCTTGAGTATTTTCTCTTTGTCTTGAGCATTGGACATTTTGACAAGTATAGGTCTTTGTGTAGGCTTGTTGGGATTAATACTCTTTGGGATGCACTGTGCTTCCTGGACATGTACATCCATCTCCCTCAATAGGATTGGGATGTTTTCAGCCATTATTTCCTTCAAAAATCCTTCTGTTCCCTTTCCCTTCTCTTCTCCTCTGGGATGCCTATAATACGTATATTTGTGTGTTATGTGCTGTCGGTTAAATCCATAAGTCCCTGTTGGATTTTTCCTATCTTTTTATCTACCTGTTCTATTATCTGTTTAATTTCAGATATAGTGTCTTCCACTTCACTAATTCTTTCTTCTGCATCTTCAAATCTGCAGTTATGTGAGTCCAGCATCTTTGTGATTTCTTGGATTGTGACGTTCATCACCGTCATATCCGTTGTCTTTTTATGTATGTTTACATTTTCTTCAGTATGTTCTCCCAGTGTCTTCTTAATATCTTAATATCTTCCTACACTTCATTAAGTTGGTCCATGATATTTGTTTGGTCCACTTCAAGCTTGCTGGTGTGCTCCCAAAATCTGCAAGGATTCCAGGTAGCCAAACCCACAGAAATGATACCCCTCTCCACCCTCTGCCAGAACCCTCCCACTCTCGTAGAATGCACCCTCTCACCAGGTTGCAGGTGAGAGTCAGGGCTTGCTCTAGCCCTTTGTCCTGAGGGTGGGACTTAGCTGTCTGCATCCTTGAATTCCTGCTGGGAAAAACTCACGATTTTATCTTGTGCAATCCACCTCGCTGTCCAGCTCCTTCCACATCAATATCCCTAAGATTTTCACTCCATGGTTCCCAGAACAAACCACTTTGGCAGGGTCCTGTCCCCAATCAGCCATTTTCTGCAAGAGAGCTGGTGAGTGCCCACCTAAATCGATTCCATCTTGCCCACTCCTGAGCCATTCTTGAAATTGTTTATTCTATTTTATGAGTATGGATTGCACTGGAGGTAAAAATGGAAATAGGTAGATCATTTATTAGGCTATTGTTCCATAAAATAAATTATGGTGATTTAAACTATGTTTGTAATGAAGGGATGGGACATATGGGCATGTCCAGGGTGTATTGTAGAACTTTAGCTAATAGAATTTATCAGGTGCTCAAATTATGGTTTTGCTCACTTTCTGCTCTGTATGTGTTCTTCTAAGTGCGTCATCTTCTCTTTATTTGTTAATTTTTTGAAATATTTTTTATTTTTTAAAAGTTGCTTAGATTATATAAATGTTACAAAAAAGATATACAGCGAGTGCAAAACAACAAGGGGGGGAAGAAATAAATAAATTTTTTTTAAATACTGAAAAAATTATGGTTTTGCAAGTGGAGAGTATGATTTCTAAGTTCTTGGTTTGACTTGCTTTTATTCCTTTTAGTGCTTTGGACATTTCCCCCAAGTGGGTCAGAATGGGTTGAATTAACAGCATTATCTAGGGTGCTCTGGTAATGGCTATAGTAGAGAACATTGTGGAGTCTTCACCTTCCTCCCTACTACCAGTATCTATGAAGCTGAATTACTAAATGATACTGAGATGAAGGAGCTAGCAAAGCAAGAGCAGAAACTTACTAGGGCATCCAAAGGAATGCTTGTTTGGTCTACTTAGAGCAAGGAATAGAAATGTGCAAGCAGCTGCAATAAAAATCTGTTTTCCTTTTCTGCGAATATATATTTCCCAGGCTCCTTAATAGTTAGGTCCATGATTAAGTGATAGCTAATTGAATGTAAGTGGAATGATGAGTGACATTTCCAAGTCTGTCCATAAAAAATTTCCAGGGTTTCCCTTAATATTCTGCTCTATTTCTGGATGACTTATGTTTTTTGCATATGCAGAATTTACATCAACCTGAGGACTGAATTAATGCATCAGTTGATGTCTGTCCCCACTCCTGCTGATCTGGAAACAAACTAGATTGTTAATTGAATCAGACATAAACTTTTGTTGCATTGAATTCATAATAAATTTGTGTCAATTTGTTATTGAATCCTAGTTCACCATAACTAAAAGAGAAATTGGAATTGGAAGTGGCTTTTGCCAAAATGTAAACCATAAATATAGGGCATTTTGGAACTTATATCAATAGATCTTTAACCATTTGAACTGATTTTTCAGTTTTCATATCTTTTTTCCACTTTTATTAATTTCATTTTACTTTGATTCATGCTCCATTTATCTTTAGACACTTACATTGAATATTTTTTTCAGCTCTCATTTTTTAAAATTTAGTAACTATTTTTCCTTCTAAGATTGTTTCTTATAGCATCTTTGCCTTGTTTTATGAATACAGCATCATTTGTTCTCCCTTTGATGATATTAAATCTTTATTTTAGGGGGAATGTCTTCCACTGCTCATGAATTGTCCCTGTTTCCTGTGAGTTCTTTTTTAAATCCTGTGTGTTTGATTTGGCACTCTATCTTTCATTTTAGAGAATTCTTTCAAATATATGCTGGTGCACTCATATTTAACAATTGTTGAGAAATTTTGAAGCTTCATTGTTATCTGATCAAAAGGTGAACTGGCCATTTTGTCATATAACACTCAGGTTGTGGAACTATTTCCCTGTAGATATTTCTCCAGAAGAGAATACTCCAGTATACCCTGAAGGGTCTTTATTGGGCAATTAGTATTCTGGGTGTAGCATTAGGGAGAGGGACTAAGGACCTCTAACTTCATTAAATAGATTTTCATTTAATATTCATATTTCTAGCATTTGTTAAATCTTTACCTTCATCTGTGACAAGTATTCTCAGGTCTTGAAATACTCTCATTCAAATTATATATTCCTTTATTCTACATATACTTATTGGAACCTGTGATGTGTCAAGTTTATATAAAATCATAAACCTCTTCCTATGTGGAGTTTTGATTCCAGCAGTTAGAAGCATTTAATAAGCAACAAGCATCATAATTTATGCTATAGTATTTTTCAGGATGGTATTATAATAATTTTTAAAAATAACCATTACATAATAGGAGTGTATTATCAATGTTGTGAAAAATGAGCAGAATAACAGGAATTATGAGAATAGTATATTGGGAAGGGGGTGTAATTTTAATGAGATTTCCAGGGAAGCCCTCATTAAGAAGGGAATGTGGCAGCTTGAGATTATTTTGTGCATCCCAAAAAGATAAAGATCATGATAGTAAACTAACCTATTCCTCTAGGTGTGACACATTTTGATTGCATTAAATTCAGCTGAGGAGCTTTGATTAGGTTATTTTATAAGATTGCTTTAGGGCAGGGGTTCTTAACCTTTTTGTTCTACAGACCCGTTTGCCAGTCAGGTGAAAGCCACAGACCCCTTACTAAGTCCACACTATACTGTGTATTATTTAATAAATATATCACACCTGCATCAACATGTCCCCTCAAGAATAATGGTTTTTTTTAATTTAATTTAAATTCAATTTCATTGACCCCTTGTTAAGAACCCTTGCTTTAGGGCTTTTGATTAGACTACATCAGTGGGTGAGACTCAGGTTGATTCCCCTTCCCATAGCTGGGTCTGATATAAATGGATGCTCACTCAGACACAGAGAGAGCTCTCATTTTTTATCCTGCCATGTGACAGAAAGAAGGCTAAAACAGCTGAGGCCCTCTGAAGAGATGAGACATTTGCCTGATAGCTTACAGCTAAATTTGGGGAAAGAGCAGAGCAGCTGGGTCTGAGAGAGGAAGCCCAGAGGGGAAGGAGAGGCCAGGCAGAGATCACCCACCAACTTGCTTCAATACATGGCAGCTGACTTTGGTGAGAAAGCATCTCTTATGGTGCCTTGAGTTGGGCTTTTCATGATTGGAACTGTAAGCTTTTACCTCAAAAAAAAAAATCCCCATTATAAAAGTGAACAGATTTCTGTTACTTTGTATCTCTATTCCTTTGCCAAACAAGAGAAGGATGATAGGCAAAACACTTGAAGGAGGTGAAGGAATTAGTCCTGCAAATATATGAGGAAAAGTAGTCCAATCATATAGGACTGAGGAGGGGAAAATTCATGGCATATACATGGAAAAGATAAAAAACATTGTGGAGGGACCCCAATTAGAAATTGAGAGCTTAGGGTGAGATGTAGTACAGAGGAGAAGTGGAGTCAGGTTGGACTGGCCATTTTTTCTTAGAGAAGTTGTGGTATTATAAACAATAATGCATAAAATACAGGATTTCCATATACCACCCAACTATCATCACCCTACATTGGTGTGGTACATTTGTCACCATTAATGAAAGCACATTTCAGAAATTGTACTGTTAGCTATAGTCCATGATTTAACTTAGGGTTCACTGTTTGTGTAGTATAGGCCCATGAATTTTTTAAATAAATTATTCTATTGCCTTGTATACAACCTAACATTTCCTCTTTTAACCACACTCAATTATTTATTTAAGAGCTATTAATTACATTCACAGTATTGTGCTCCCATCACCACCATACATTACCAAAACATTTCTATTGTTCCAAATAATAACTCTGTACATTTTACATATTAACTTCCAA
>JAQZBX010026423.1:0-28950 GCA_029593785.1 Cabassous unicinctus | reverse complement strand
ATATATTCTGGGCTAAATTTGTACATTCCTGGCAACAGTCGTAAAATCTGCTAGTTCTCCAAGGAACCTTGGTTCCTTTTAGTGGAAAATGGTGTTTAGAGACTATAATCTGGATACTGTGGTAGGACAGAGCTAGAAAATATGTACCTTTTAGATAGAGAGAAATAAATCATGAGTTCATGCTGATACTTCCATTTCAAATTTAACATTGTATATTTTTTATTTGATTTATTATTTATATCAAATTTTTCTTATGCTTAAAATCTTAGTTCTTAACAGCATTAGCATATTTATGTAGGTGCTTCATCATTCATCTGTAAGTAGTTTCAGAATAACAGTGCCAGCAGGACCACTTAGCATCAGACCTGAATCCAGTTGGACAGGCCTTCTTTGCTTTACTTCTGTTTCATTTCTGTGTTATTAAAAACAGCTTAGGGGGAAGCGGGAGTGGCTCAGTCAATAGAGCCCCCGTTTACCATATGGGAGGCCCCGGGTTCGCTTCCCGGGGCCTCCTTGTGAGGGCAGGCCGGCCCGCGCGGCGCAAGGGGCTGATGCAGCAGGACCTCACAGCGAGGGGAAGATAAGCAGACACACAGCGAATGGACACAGCAAGCACAAGCAGCAAGGGGGGGATAAATAAATAAATAAATAAATCTTTTTTAAAAAACAAACAAACAAAAAAAACAGCTTAGGGTTTCTTTTTTGTTGTTTGTTTGTTTTGTTTTTTAGTTTTTTTCCCTATAGAGTATATCATCCCTTGGAGGTATAGTGAGTCACTGTTTCAGAAGTCACTCAAAACAACTCCTTTCTGTTTGGTTAGGTCACCATTTCAGTACACAGTTAGGCTTATTCGTTTAATTTTGCCTTTGACTTTTAAGGAGCGCTGAGAACTCTCATACACTGCTGAAAGGAGTATAAATTTGATACTCACTTTGGGTAAGAATTTGGCAGTATCTACTCAGATTAAACATACACATACCCTGTGTCCTCACCATTCTGTTCTCAGGTGCATCCCTACCAGGAATGCATGCACTTGTGTCCCAAGAGGCACAAGACTAGTGATGGCAATGTAGTCTGTAATAGGCCCACTGCTCATCGAGGATGGACCCAGTAAATTGTACATTCACCTAATGGAGTACTAGCCAGCAATGAATATGAAACTCTATATGTCAGAACAGGGATGCTTTTCACAAACATAATATTGAATAAAACTAAGCCTGAAAGAATACTACATACTGTGTCATTAATTCCCATATAAAAGTATGACAAATGTATGGTTTTGAATGGGTTGGCTTAACAACAGGAAGTTATTGGCTCACGGTTTCAGAGGCTGGAAGGCTTGCTTCCTCCTGGGTCAGTATCTTCTGGCTGGTCAGCAGTCTGGGGTTCGTGGGCTTTTCCATCACATGGCAGTGCACAGAGTGGCGTCTTCTTTCTCTTCTGGGTTCTGTTGACGTCTAGCTTCTGGCTGCCCTCCATGGCTTCTGTGTCCAATTTCCTTTGCTTATAAGGATTTTAGCCATACTGAATGAAGCTCACCCTCATCCAGTCTGGGCACTCCTTAACTAATAACCTCTTCAAACATCCTGTTTATAAATGGGTTCACAGCCACAGGACCAGGAGTTGGGACCTGAATGTGCCTTTTGTAGGGGACATGAGTCAATTCCTGACAATATGTGTCTGTCTCAATGTGGGTCACCCTGACCACCTTATTTAATACTGGGACCTTTCCTCCCCTACATGCACAGTTCTATCCCCCACCTGTTCAACTTAGTAGTTTTTAAAATAGCCCATGTCACTTTACAGCATTCTATATATCTTAATTATGGTGTTATTGCTTGTTGTTTGTCTCCTGCTGATAGAATATAAACTCTGTGAAGGCAGATAAATAAATTTTGCGTAAATGTCAGTGGTATGCTGGAGCCGAGTATGAGCTGGCTGGTGCCTGTCATCTTGGTAGCTTGAAACCACCCATGGTGGGTATCAGCTAGAGTCCCAAACGAGGCTGCTTCTCCTTCTCTTCCCCTCCTCCGAAGAACTGGCACACTATTTGTGTATGTCTACTATATCCCTGTGTTCATGCCGATGTGTTTGTGGCATCTGGAACAGTGCTTGGCATAGAGTGGGTGTTTGCTAGAAAATTCTTAGGTAAGTGAATGGAAGAAGATCCCTTTTAGGATGGTTTTTGGGCAGCTGGGAACGTTGCTAGTCTGTAGGACTTACATTTATAAATTTTATTAGTCATGATTTTTGGGTTGCAGGTGGTAGAAACTCACCTAATGCTAGCTAAAGTAAAAAAGAGATATATGATTTTATGTGATTTGGCAGTCCAGGGATAGTTGGTTTCAGATGTGCTCAGAATGCTTCTCTTCCCCTCTTCTCCCTGTACCACCTGTTGCCTCTCCCCTCCCCAGCCGTCTTGGGGAAGAGGCTGGCCTAGTGAGTTTCTGTGCCTTTGCCTCTTCCTTTGACCTTGGTCAGTGGCCTAATGTGCTCCAAGAGGTTGATGTAAAGGGCGTGTAGCTGGGGAGGAGGAGGAAGAGAGGCACACTGTCATGGATACCCTCCACCATTGGAAGGAGCCAGGGCCGTGGTTCTCACTGGAAGAAGTGGGGTGCTGTTACTGGCATCACCACATTGGTCCCCAACAGGAACTGTCAAGCCTATAGAGGGTGCTGTTTATGTCCTTGATTTTCACTCTTTTAAAAAAAATTCTTTGTATATAGGTTATATCCTTGTTAGATAGGCATCCTGAGACTTAAAGAGATAAAGTCACCTTGCTGAAGGTCACACAATACGTTGAGAAACTAGATTTGAAGGAATTTGTATCTTAACGCCAGGAAACGTGTTTTTCAATTGTACAGCTAATTTATTTATTTATTTTTTTTTAAAAGTTTTATTTATTTATTTATTTATCCCCCCCTTGCTGCTTGTGCTCGCTGTGTCCATTCGCTGTGTGTTTCTTCTGTGTCTGCTTATCTCCCCCTTGCTGTGAGGTCCCACTGCATCAGCCCATTGCGCCGCGCGGGCTGGCCTGCCCTCACAAGGAGACACCAGGAAGCGAACCCGGGCCTCCCATATGGTAAACGGGGGCTCTGTTGATTGAGCCACACCCGCTTCCCAACAGCTAATTTATTTACCAAGTGAAGCAACATGACTGTGGCTATGTCGGGTAAGTGGGGTAATTATTGTTGGTAAGAAAAAGTATAATTTTCCCCTAAGGGAGACTGGTATCTGTGAGCATTTAGAAATGAAGCTTTACATGAAGAATATAGCAATTAGTGAAGAACAGATGGTCAGAAATTTCACCAGTATTGTTACAGGGTGGTCTGGAGGTGTGGACTTCGGGTTGGTTCCAGATGTTTGTGAGTGTTAGAGGCCATTGCAAGGTCTGGCCTTTTTGTTTTGAGTGAAATGAGGAGCCCTTGGTGACCTAAGTTTTAAGAGGATTGTGCTGATGATTGTGTTGTGAAGCCGCAGATGGTAGGCGGTCTGACTAGGGGAAAGAAGGGGGACAGGAAGCCACTCAGTAGTTCAGGAAGGCAAGTGTTACATGTTCCAGCAGGATGGGCGCAGCACAGTCAGTGAGAAGTGGCTGCATCTGGCAGGCTCGTGGATGGGGCTTCTAAGGAGCCAGTGGGGATGCCTGTAATGAGGAGGGTAGGCTTGCCTTAGACTTCCTTTAAGAGTTCTAGGTATTTGTATTTCTCTTTTTCTTGGTTCTCTAGAGACTTGTTTCTATGACGTCAACTGATGGCTTTATTTGTTAAATATTGTGCTTTAATTCTAACTCGTTTATTTTATATTAACTCCTTTTCCTTATCTTTTTTTAATCTGGAACTTTAATCTTTGTTTTCTAAGACTGTTGGAAATCTCTACACACTACTTTTTAGAGGCTCTGTGTTTTAATTTTTTTTTAGATGTAATTCATATACCATATAATTTACCTATTTAAAGTATGTAATTGAATAGTTTTTAGTATATTCACAGAGTTGTGCAACCATTACCACACTCAGTCCGGAACATTTTCGTCACCCCCAAAGAGAAACCTGTACCCATTAGCAGCCCCTCCATATTTCCGTTTCTCCCAGCCTCTGAGAACCAGGGCTCCACTTTCTGTCTCTCTAGATTTGCCTATTCTGGGCATTTCCTCTAATTAGAATCATCACAATATGTGGCCTTTTATGACTGGTTTCCCACACTTAGCATGGTGGTGGTGGTTTGGTTTTTTTTAAAGATTTATTTTATTCCCCGCCCCCCCCGCCCCCCATTGTTTGCACTCACTGTCTGCTCTCTGTGTCTGTTTGCTGTGTGCTCTCTGTGTCTGCTCATCATCTTTTTAGGAGGCACTGGAAACTGAACCCGGGGCCTCCTATGTGGGAGGGAGGCGCCCAATCGCTTGATCCACCTCCACTCCCTGCTTTTTGTGCCTCTCATTGTTTCCTCTTTGTGTCTCCTCATTGTGTCAGCTCGCTGCACCAGCCCATCGCATCAACTTGCTGTTTTGCTCATCATCTTTAGTAGGCACCAGGAACCGAACCTGGGACCTCCCATGTGGTAGGCGGGTGCTCTACTGCTTGAGCCACATCTGCTTCCCACTTAGCATGTTTTAAGGTTCATCCATGTTATAGTATCTATCAGTACTTCCTTTTTATTGCCATTATTATTATTATTTGGCAATACCACATTTGCAGTTGGGTTTTTAGCCTGCCAAAACCTTGCCTGGTTTTTCTGCCTTCTAGCAGCAGCCTTATACGGGAGCAGAGCCCAGATCCTCAGCCTTCTCTCCATTGCACCATCGGCAGCCAAATGCCGAAGGTGAGAGCAGCCGCAGGTCAGCTCGTCTCTCTGGCTCTTCACTCTCTTAAGTCTTCACTGCCTTACCAGTCCCCTGTTGCCTTCAAACATACGATTTTAAAATTTTTCGATTAGGAATGCTGTTGTACTACAAGCTGTTGTGTGTCTTGGATTCAGAAATCTCCTCACGTCTATACTTCTATTTTTTTTCCATTACAGTTTTTAGAGATGAATTTCCTATTATAAGAACAAACCAAAAGTGTGTGTGGGGGTGTCTTTTGATCAGTTAGCCATTTACAGACCCTCCTCTGGTCATCTGCCTTGACCTGTCTTAGTTGTTACTGCTGGTCAGGCTCTCTGGAGAGAGTAAGAGTGAGTGAATGTGATTTCTGTATCACTGGAGCTGCGAATATCCATAATCAAGTAATAATTTTGCTAACAAATTTTTAGGGCTTGCCTCCTTTCTGTAAGTTCAGACATTTATGAGTTCAGAAGTTTGTTGGCCCAATGTAAAACTAAAGCGTTATGAGTGTTTCAAATAAAGTAGATACGGTTTTCACAATTTTAGTTACTGTGATTCTGGTCTTTGAAAAAGAAACATTAACTATCTTTATTGTTCTCAGAATGCAACTTTTAAAATTGAGTGATTGAATTTAACATGCTTTGGGCAGAAATGCACTGTTCTCAGTCCTGTCTTACTTCTGCTTTAGGTTTAATTTGCCTGTAGTTTGCTGGCTTCTTAAGGTAGAAACATAGATAATTGATGTTTTTTCCCTTTTACTGTAACTACTTAAAGTTATCAATTTATGTCTGAGCCCTCATTTATTTGCATCCTAGAGATTTAAAAAAAAAACAAAAAACTTTTATTTTTAAATACTTTCAAACTTATAGGAAGCACAGAAATAATGCAAATACCATATAGAGAATTCCAGCATACCCTTACCTGCCAGTTAAACAGGTCCACCAGTTTTAACATTTTGCCACATTTGCCCGCCCTGCCTCCTAATCCATCCATCCATTCATCATGTCAGTCCATTTTCTGAACACTTGTGTGTACGTTGTAAATATCATGTTCCTTGAACATTTAATTCTGCCACATACATTTCTTAAGGACATGCATATTCACTTTTTAAAAAATTTGTTCCCCCCTTGTTTTTGTGCTCACTGTCTGCTGTCTGTCTGTTTGCTGTGTACCCTCTGTGTCTGCTTATCTTCTCTTCTCATCTTCTCTTTAGGAAGCACTGGGAAACGATCCTGGGACCTCTAATGTGGGAGAGAGGCGCTCAATTCCTTGAGCTCAGCTCCCTGGTTTGTTGTGTCTCTCATTGTCTCTCCTCTTTGTCTCTTTGTTGCGCCAGCTCTCCGCGCGGGCCAGCTCGCCTTCACCAGGAGGCCCCGGGAATCGAATCCGGGACTTCCCATATGGTAGGCGGGAGCCCAATCGCTTGAGCCACATCTGCGTCCCCATATTCTCTTATGTAACCACCCTAATTGCAGTTATCAAATTCAAGAAATTTAACACTGGTATAAGCTTACAGCCTATATTCAAGTTTTTTCATGTGTCCCTATCATGTCCCTTTGAGCCTTTTCTCCTCCCTTGCCAGATCCCATCCAGGATCATGTAGTGCATTTAATTGTCATTGTCTCTTTTTTTGCTCTCCATCTCCTCCTCCTCCTGTAAATTGTGGGAACATATATGCAACATAAACTTTCCCATCTCAACCACTCCAGGCATACCGTTCAGTGGGATTGATGACATTCACAATATTGCGGTGCCCTCACCACCTTTCATCACTAAAACTTGCCCATCTCCCCAGACAGAAATCTGGCAACCGTTATGCATTAACTCCCCATTCCCCCCACTTCCTGCCCCTGGCCGCCTGTTTTCTAATTTCTGTCTCTATGAGCTTGCATATTCTGTGATATTTTCTTTGTAATTACCATGGGGCTTAAATTTAACATCCTGAATCTATAATGATCTCGTTTGCTTTGATACCAACTTACCTTTAATGGGATACACACACTACATTCCTATACCCCTTCATTCCCCCAACCTTTTTGTAGTTCTTGTCATCAATTATATGTTTATATATTGTGAGTTCAAAACCACTGGTTACTCATTACATTTTATGCATTTGCTTTTAGAACCTGTAGGAAGTAAAAAATGGAGTTACAAACCCAAAATACACTAGAACTGGCTTTACCCCTGTTGTTACCCATGCTGGAGATCTTTATTCCTTCATGTATCTTTGGTCTGTTGTCTGTTGTCCTTTCCTTTCAATCTGCCAAAGGGCTGCCAATGCAAAGTACCAGAAATTTGTTAGCTTTTCTAATAGGGATTTATTTGGGGTAAAAAGCCTACAGTTCCAAGGCTGTGAAATGTCCACATCGAGGCACTGACAGAGGTGCTTTCTCACCAAAGTCAGCTACTGTTGATCCTGTTGTCCATCATGTGACAAAGCAAGTTGGCTGCCCATCTCCGCCACGGCCTCTGTCCTCCCTTCCAGAATCTACCGTCTCCTGGAGCTCAGCTGTGAGCAACCAGCCATAGGGCTTGTCTCTTTCCGGGCCTCTCTCAGTCTCGACTGTTCCACTTTTTTCCTGAGTTCTAGGGCAGTCTATCAGGCATATGGCTCATCTCTCCCTGGGCCTCAGCTCTTTGAGCCTCTAGGGAGCTTCTCTCCTTGCAGTTCAGCTGTGGGCGAAACTGAAGTCCTTTGTCTCACATGGCAGGATCAAATATCAGTGTCTGTCTCTGTGTCTCTGTTTATATCAGCTCCAGTAAGAGGGCGGAAACCCAACCTGAGCCATACCTCACTGATGTAGTCCATTCAAACGGGTCTCACACCCACAGGAATGGATTAGTTGAGAAACAAAATCTTTCTCTTTTTGGAATTCACCAAAGTAAAACTGCCACCACGTTCCAAATCTAAATCATTCAGCCAATCCCCTTCTGTTCAGCATGTAGGCTGTTTCTGTTTTGTCAGTATTAAAATAAGCCTGTGGGAGGAGAGAGGGTGTAGTTCAGTGGTTGAGCGCCTGCTTTGCATGTACAAGGTCCCTGGTTCAATCTCTGGTACCTCCTAAAAAAAAAAAAGCCTGTGGCTCATGCATGTCTTGAGCCTTAACGGGGACTGGAGGTTGTTTGCCTAGATGTCAGGAGGCCGGGCTCAAGGCCCTGTCATTTATGGCTCGGATTCCTTGTGGGCTGTGGCTCCTTAAGGGCAGGACCTCTGTCCCCATTATGTGGGTGTTCCTTATGTTAATGCATTGCACAAGCACAGAAGATGCAAACACTGACACACTTACCATAAATTTGAGCCTTTATTAGGTGCTAAGTACTGTGACAGCACCTTTAAAAGACAGATGTGATTTTTTACTTTTATTTTACCAATGAGAAACTTAAGTTAAAGACAGGTTAAAATAAAATGCCCAAGTGCACATAGTGCTGTATGTGGCAGAGTTGGGATTCAAGGAATACTTAGTAAACTGAATGGATTAAATTGGGAATTTAAGGAGGTGGAAAAGATGAACCGATTTAGGCTTTGGAGTCAAATGTGGCTGTGACTTTTGACTTTTACAAAGTCTCAGGGTATAGCAAGCTCTTTACCTATTGAAGCTTCAGTTTTCTCTCTATTGAAAATACGATGTTAGTAATTATGTCATAGTTTATTAGGGGATTAAATTAAAAAGTTACATAAAATCCCGTGGGACAGTGCTTGACAATATTTGCTCCTTAGTAGGTACTGGCTGTTGGCTTTCCCTTTTTCCCTGCCTTTTTGTACTTTGGACAAGGTCCTACCTCTCAACTGCCCCCCTCATCCACAAAAGTGAAATATTCATATCATGTTTGCAGGTTGGTTGTAAAATATAAATAAGATAAACTCTTTTAAAGTGGTTTTAAGATTTTTTTTTAGGGATTAAATTTCTAGTTGGAGTAATACCTATTGATACCAGATTGACTTAACCCAAAGTACAGAGAAGGCAGTTGACAGAGCCGACCACTCTGTAGCTGTGTTTGGAAAGAAGAGAAGCTCTTTTATGTCTCTTACTCCTAATCAGACTAGGGTGGGGAATGAATCCACTCTAGATGCCATTGAGGTTCCTTGAAAACAGAGGGCAGAGTCAAATGATAGAAACAATTTGTTTTTCAGGCCATAATGAGGTGTGATATAAATGTAGGAGGGAGACCTTACTGACTTGTCGTTTTTAATAGTTGAAAATGTAGAGTGTGGGAGAGAATCATATTCACCACAAGGGGTCCTCTTGACACCACGCGCCCGTCACAGTGCAGCAGAGGCTTGTG
Organism: Cabassous unicinctus; assembly: GCA_029593785.1. NCBI lineage: Eukaryota > Metazoa > Chordata > Mammalia > Cingulata > Chlamyphoridae > Cabassous > Cabassous unicinctus. The sequence continues at coordinate 19,847 of JAQZBX010026423.1, read as the reverse complement.
ACCTCAGCCTGGTTTAGCCAGCAGTCCAGCGCCCTTACAGCCTGCTCAGTGGCTTTCTCTGCTTCAGTGTTCCCTATTTTGGAAAAGCATGGTCCCTGGGTACTGTTGCTATTCGGTAAATAAGGTGAGTGATCATATTGGATAAATTGGAATTGTAGGTGTGAAAAAAACAATTTATGATGATAAAATGAAGTAAATTGAAAGTACATGTGTGTTAAATAAAATAAAAGTTCTAAAGTTGTTTTGAGCACTGACAACATTAAAATTTGTAACTACTTGGTTGCCTTTGGATAATGTATTTTTTGGTCAACAAAAGCGAAAAACCTCTGTGTATACATCTAGTTAAGTTGAAAATTGTGTGTTTCTTGCCTTGTGTAAGTGTTCATCATGCCTCTACCACTATATTCTAAAAAGTAAAGCAGCATCTTATAGATTTCAAAAGCTTTTCCCCCACCTTGATGGCAATTAACCTCCCAACATTTTCTAAATCTAGAATTTAGTTTTGATCTTCTCTTATATTTATGACAAAACATTAAGAAATGCTTTTTGATTAGATTCTGTGAAACTGCTAGTTTAATATTGCTTAGATTAAAAGTAACAAGTATGGAGTTTTTTTTTTTTTTTTTCAGTTTTAAATAATGGACAAAAACGGTTTTAATGCCATTATTTTTGGAGTTACTTTAGAGTAAAATTTTTTTGTGTAACTATTGTCTTACTTGACAAAACTAATATGATTTTCTTTGTAAAAGTTGCATTTTCCTGTCTATTTTAGCTTTGCTTAATTCAGTGATTATATTTATTTTCTGGTGATTCTGTTATATTCTCAAGTGCCAGCTAGAAGTCCAGGGTGTACTATGATGGCTTTTATCTGAATTTGCCCTGGGCCAGGATTGCTTACCAGCAGAGGTCTGTTCCTGAACCTCGGGATTGGTGGATAAGGAGGTAGCAAAGGCATTAGAGCAGCTGATAGGTTTATCTATTTCATTTGCTTGGCTGTGAGCACATTTCTTGTCTTTCTCTGTCCTTTGGTGCTCACTGTGATTTGGTCGTCCTTGGTTGGCAAATGGGGACAGACAGAACACATCCTGTTCTGTTTGATACGGTGCAGTGGTGGTTTAAGAGTATGCTCTGCCTCTGTTGGTTCAGGTGTCACACATGGATTGTGTTATCGTTTCTTTTAATGATTATTGCACATATTCATTGACTAAATAAAGCACTGTAGCGTACTGGTGAATAATACAAAGACTCTAGGGCCACACTGCCTAAGTTTGATTTCCAGCCCTGCTACTTAAAAGCTGTGTGAATTTGTACAATTTATTAACCTCTCTGTGCTTCAGTTTCTTCACCTGGTAGGTAAAGATAGCTGAAAGAGTTAGTATTTTAAAGGACTTGGAACAGAGCTTGGTATCCTTATTATCTCATCAGCATCATAATCTTTTCATTATCATTAGTGTTCTGTACTGTTGTGAGACTGGCACACAGTGACCACTAAGTATATCACAGACGCTGTGATTGTCCTCATTCTACAGATGAAGAAACTGAGGTTCAGGATGGTGAAGTTATTTCATTGTCTCACAGGTAACCTGGGTCTCCTTTGTGTCTTCCACTTACAAATGCAGTGCCCTCCTCAGCTTTCCCAGTTACTCAGGAGTTACGGAAGGGAGGTAGAGTAACGGTAATGAAACTTTGGAAGGAAACCGAGTAATACCAACCCTGCCACCTCCCGGAATAGGTTGTGTTTTGAAGACTATTGCCTGTTTGTCTTCAGAAGGTGATTGTATCCTTTATTAAGACTAATATTTTTTAGTCTTTACTGAGTCATAATTTTTGTTCATAGACTAAAATTTTCAAAAAAATTATTTCTGTTTTTGCTATGGAAACGGTGAGGTACAATGACAGACTCGATAGTGACCTTAAAGGAAGCGATCTAGGTTAGGAGCCCTAACATTCAAAAGTGAGGCTCTGTTGTGCTTATCAGTTGCCAATGGAGGTGCTGTGCCTCTTCTTCTGATGTAAAAAGGGCGTGAGGGATAAGATTTTGAGTTATTCCTTTGTGATGTGGCTTGTTTTTCTTTTGGATTCCTCCTATTGGCTGACTTAAAAGCATTTACCAGTGCTTACCTCCTGCCAGAAGTACTGCCCTGAGGTTTTGGTATTTACTTCAGGTAAACAAATAAAACCATGATAACTACATGAAAAATATGAAATCCAGACTTGTATTTTCATGAGCTGCTTTTGGTGACATTTTTATAAGCAGTTCTTTTCTTAGTAAATCTTTCCCAGTGCCCTCCTCATTTATGGCCAGTTTCCTGTAGGGAAGCCAGACTGGGTGGTCACAGCTGATGAAGGCTTCACACACTGTTTACATTTGTGGGGGCTCTGATGGGACTGTCAGAAAGCACCCACCTGCCGCATCCAGCCTCTCAGCAAACACGCACGCCCAGTGTGCCCGTGGGACGGAGCCAGAGGGGCGTGGAGCAGAGAGGTGGCCTCCGTGATTTCCTGGACTTCTTTTCCATTCTCATATTCTTGGCAAACAAAGTTTTCATTATGTTTAGTCCATTGGTTCAGGAAAAGTTTCTCTAGCCCCAGTGATGTGCTGGGAAGTGGGGCAGCTGCACGTGCTGTTGCAGAGCTTATTGTCTAGTGTTGAGATCCAGAACACTTAGGTACTTTCTCTGCAGCCACTGGCTTTAACATAAAACAGAAACCCCCTCTCTGCTGTTGCCCGCGGTATCCATCGCTGCTGGAAGGATGGTGGCGCATCGTCTGCCTGTCTTGATAACCAGTGCTCATGTCCCTCTGGCTCCATCCAGAGTGGCTGGATGTGACAGGTGGGCGTTTTCTAGGAGCAGTCTGCCTTGCCCTGAAAGGCTGAGGCCACAGCGGCAGGAGCCTGCCTTTGCCTGTGATGAGTCTCTCTCTACCCTTGGTGTTCATTTATTTGTTCAATAACTGATACTTCCTGAGTGCTCTCTGTGCACAGCTTGGTGGTAGACATTTGGAGGACAATGTTAAGTCCTCGTGGAGCTTTCCAGGCTGTTAGGGGAGGGGTGAGGGTGGCGAATAGACACCATTATAAAATGATCACATTTATAAACATATTATAGATTCATAGACTGTAATAGGGATGATAAAAGAAAGCTGTCCTTTTCTGCATCTGCTGGGGACTTGACGCAGTCTTAGGTGTCAAGTAAATCTGAGGATGAGAGTCGAGCGACTTAACAAGGTGTAAGGACAGGGGCCTCGGGTGGGGAGGTGAAGCAGCAGCAGGCATGGGGCCTGTGACTGGCAGGAAGGCTTGAGCCCCACGGTGGCCTGGGAGGGTGGGAGATCCCACTTGGGGGGAGGGGGGAGGCTGCAGTCCCTCTCCTTGGCCCATGATGGATATTGATCTTTAAACAGTAAAAAATGGCTGAGGCTTGAAAAACAGTGACGCGTTCCAACAAACTCAAGCTCAGCAGAAACGAAATCAAAGGCACCTCCTTTGATGTGTTACTCTTCAGTGCACCCCTCTGACTTCCCTGAAGGTCCTCCTTTTTATTACTGGTCTTTGCCTGCCAGTCTTGACCTCACCTCCCCGTGCTGACTGCTGACCGCTGACAGCAGGCAGCATAGCCCAGTCTGTCCTTGAGCCTTGGGCCAGGGTCGCCCCCAGCCGCCCTTGCCTTTTTCTTGGCCTTTGTCCCCTCTTCCTGCCACCCCTGGTTGTAGCCTTCATTTTGTAAGATCACTTGCCCCCAGGCGTTGCTTTTTAAGTGAAAGGACCTGAAAATCAAGTTTGGAAATACCAGTCTTTCACACGCAGTCCTTCCTTTTACAGTTCTTGGGTGATATGAGGGCCTGTGTTTTGAGAATATTGAAGGAGGACCTGTGCTCTCTAAAAGTAAATGATTATTGTGGAAGCATTCATTCAGTGAATGGTTGAGTACCTGCTGTGTACCATTGACTGCTTTCGGCCCTGGAGATAATAGGTGAAGAACAAAGTTCCCTAGCCTGGAGCTTGTGTCCAAGTCGTAGCAGCCAGGAATAAACTTAACATTCAAATAAGTCACATGGTATATTAGGAAGTGTATGTTGAGTGAAAAAAATAAAGCAGGGTGAGGGGATGGGCAGTGCAGTTTTAGGTGGGTGTTCAGGATAGGCCTCATTGAGCAAGAGACCTGAGAGAGGAAAAGGGGGCCCTGGCCTGGACACGGCGTGGACGGAAGGGGGACCCCTGTAAGTACTTGGCACCTGTTCTGAGAGAACGGGGAGCTTCTGGTGGGTTTTGAGCAGGGTGGTGTGATCAGTGTTTGAAAGGATCAGTGCAGCGGCTGTGCTGGACAGAGTGGAAGCAGGACGCTGCTTAGGAGGCATGAGGCTGTGACCCAGGTTAGAGAGGTCTGTGGCCCGGGCCACCAAGAGGGCAGTAGGAGGGAGAAGTACACGGCGTGTGGGCAGGTGCTGAAGACAAGGATAGTAGGTTCTGCTGATAGACTGTGTCGAGGACAAAGAGGAATCGAGAATGACTAGGGGTTTTGGTTCTGCACAGTCATATATTTCTAGTGTTTTAATTGAGAGTTTACTTGTTAGGTAGAACTTTAGCAGGATTGCTTTTAATAATGCTACTAGTACTACTATAAAATGTTTGATTTACATATCACAGAACTCGTTCCTGAATGAAGGACTGCTTACTTTTTCACTTATGTTGCTGTTAACTGTAGGCTGTTTCCATTCTTTTCAAGATTTCATTGGATTGGGAATTTAAAAGCATTACTCTTTGCATTTAGTGAGAAGAAAACAAGATTGTTATATCATCAAACTAGTTAATACTACTCGCACAATTTTTCTTTGCCCTTAGGCAAGTTTCTTGACCTCTCTCAACCTCATTTTCTTCTTCTGTAAAAATGGGGACGTAGCTACTGCATTGGGATTGTGTTAAGGATTTAATGTGATTATTTTATATGTTAGAGCATCTAGCACACTAACCTGTTCAGGAATGGCCCAGGTTGCTCTCTTTTACTGTTGGCAATATCACCATTCACTGCTTCTCTCACAACTGTCCTCTGTCGTCGTCCCCCCATTGTCCCCTCCCTGCTGCTTCAGTCTGGGATCTAATTACTCCATCAGCCATCTTGATCTCTGGCTTCTAGAATTTAGGCTTAGTATATCTTTTTAAACTCTCAGGATCTTGCACATTAGATGATATTTGGATATTGAATTATCAGCTGGAGGGGTTGGGATAGAAAGCCAGCATCCACCTGGTGGTGCTAAAGTCAGAAACTGGGCATCTTCCTTTGCTCATTCTTTTCCCTCCCTCTCCACATTCATTTTCTGTATCCTAAAAGATCCCAACTTTGTTCTCCTGTGCCCCCCTTCTCTGCCACTACATTAGCTCGAGCACCATCACCCCTGGCTTGATGGGGCGGTCCCATGGTGTCTATTCCGACTGGCTTAAAAGACCTGGGGTGGTGTGGTGGGAGGACCTCTGACTTCACAGGTGAAGAGGTGTGAGCTTCATGACTGTGATGCCTCTGCCTGGTGGGATGAGATCTCACCTCTCAAATGAATAGTACTGATTTTGCTTGGAAGATGTGACAGATGCAATCAGTTTGACATGTGGAATGTAGTAGATGACCAATAAATGGTAGCTTTTATTTTTTAATTTGAGAGTCATGAATTCCAGGGTAGCCCAGAGTTTTCTGGGATCGTTTGTTCAGTGTTTTATTCGATGGTTCAGATTAGCCCCTTGATGCTCAGGGAGGGGCTCAGATGTCACGCTAGCTCACTGTCTGCCTTTGCTGTGCCCGTTCGGCGAGAAAGCGCAGCCGGCGCTGGCAGGCCTGGTCTCCTGGGGAATGGTGGAAGCCTATATTTTCATGCTGTTCTGATTGATGTATCTGTTCTCTTTTTCTAGCCTGCTTCCTTGTTTTTTTCTGGAGCCTCTTTCTTTCAGCGCTCCTAGGTTCAAGGTTCCCGCTAGTGAATGTTTTTCCCTGGCTCCTGTGTGGGGCCTGGGTGGAAGCCTGAGACAAAGCCGCAGACAAGAGCAGCCTGTTAGAAGTGAGACAAATGGGCCAAGACAGGCCTCTTGTCCTCCCCAGCCTTTGTTTCACACTTGTTTTCAGGACTTAGTGAACTCATAAAGCCCTGTGGCTTTCTTTCGCAGATAAGTAAAGGAGTTGGCTTTGCTTAGTTTATAGGTATGTGTGATTAACAGAATTACTCACATATTGGGAAAGTGGGAACATGCTTATTACCATCTTGCAGTGCAAGTGGAATGTGTCCAGATAGCCAAGTTTTTGAGATGACCATGACTCTCTCTGGTTGAATAGAAAAAGTAAGTAGCTTTGCATTATAAAAAAAAGTTGTTAGTACAGATTGTAAGGCTGTTTTTTTTTCTGTCCTCCTTATTCAGTATGTGTTTATCACTCACTGACCTTGTGTGGTTTACGAAGCTGGGAAAAGAAATCGTGTGTCCTGCACCCCTCAGTATGCCCTAAGCTGATTTTAAGAGACTCTAGCTACCTCAGGTTCTTGCTTTAATGTTGGATGTAAATGTAAGGGATTTTTGTAACTATAAAATTACTACATAAGTATCAACCTGCAAATATATTTTACCTCACAAATATTTGGGTTCCTACAAACCTATTTTACAGACTTTGTTTTTTGCGTTATCTGGGTTTTGTTTTTTCCAAAATTATTCTTATTTCATCAGGGTAATCATTTGAACTCTGAGGTCAGAATAGGCTGATAAAATGCCAAAGACATGACTTTGAAAACAAAAATGGTTTGAGGAGCCTTCTATAGACATGATCTGGGTCAGACTTGATTTGTAGCTCAATTTTAGAATCTACCATCAGGTTGTAAACAGAGGTCTGCTGGGTGAGTTGAACAGAAGGGTGAGATTAGCATATTAAAAAGGTGCTTGCTAATGGCCTTCTTCTCCTGCGCCCTCCCCGCTTCCCTCCCTCTAAATCCCTCCCTCCCCTGCCTTCTTTCCTTCCCTGAATGGATCTAGGAATACAGACTCATAGGGTTGCGTTACTAGCCGGTTTCACTCTGTTCAGTAGCTTAATCTGGCCAGGATGGCCTGTGTTTCAGATCACAGAAGCCTGAGAAGATTCTGTAACTGAGAGACACTCTTCAAACGGCTGGAAAATATTACAGAAGGATCACCTACCAGATTTTGCTTCAAACTGAAAAGAGGAGCACACAGGGGAAACAGTCTTTCTTGTGGATCGAATGATTTCAAGTGACTAGCTTCCCATCACAACCCTGCAGGAGCAAATACTGGAGAGATGAATTGGGACTTTGTGAGCGGACTCCTGGCTTGACCTCTGTAGGACTGGGTGCATGTTGTTGGAACTGGCGGGCCGAGAGGCCCTGAGACCAGCAGGTGCAGCTATATGGAGAAAAGCGGCTGTAGTCCATTTCCAATGTGTTGGGCTCAAGGTATAAATAACTTAAAAATCTGTTCGGTTTAAATCTTATTTAAATTCATTCTTCTGCACTAAAAGATCAGAGTTTTTTCCCGAATTTATTTCAGATAGATTTACAATCATATTTGAGGAAAAATGGAAATGATGGGGTATGGGTTTGCAACTATTCCATAAAACCAGTTAGATGATTTTTCAAATAGTAAATAAAATCACTTTTATGGAAATGTGTTTTAAGTGAGTAAATAATCTTAAGTTTTGCTTATTTTCCTTTATAATCAAGATACCCATATCCTTTCTGTGATATGGAAGGTTTTAAAGACAAGACTAATTTTAAGTAGGACTGTAGGAGAAAAGATGAACATGGATTTTCTTATTTCAAGAATTGATTTCCTTTACTCACTGTAAAAAGTGTCTATTTAGTTTGAAACTCCATATTGTAAGGTGGGCTTTTCACTGAGGATCAAGAATACTATGAATAAACAGCTTTTTTTAAGATTTTTTCTTCATGTAAAAATTTACCATTTTAATTGTAACATTCAAGACAATATTGGGAGGCATGTTTTGAAATGTAAAAATGCCATGTAATTCGTGTGTAAATAAAACCAAATAAATGTAGCTACTTTGCCTAAAGTAGTACTGAATATTTAACTTAGAAGATAAAGTATTTCATGGAGAATTTTAAAAAACTTATGTTAATCCACTTAAGGAAGATTTTTACTTATTTTTTAAAAGGAGGAAACTACACTAAATGACGAGCTGCAATATTATAAGTAGAGCTACAGACTGATGAGATTTCGTTTTTAGGTTAAAAATTTTAGCACTACCAGGATATAGATGTGTTAACACCAAACTACAGTTTCACCATTAGATTTCTTTTCATTTATTGACTTATCACCATCTGTTTATTCTCTTAAAGGCTTCTCAACATTTATAAAATGTGATATTAGAGATTTTATTAGGTGGTATCTGACTAAAACACCTGTCACTTTATTCCATAATTAGGTACTTGGAGTTAAGATTTTGCAGTTAAGTTCAAATTCTTGCATTTTAAAGAGGAGTGGGTATGGGGACTTCTGTTCATTACAGTTTTCCAGCCTCAGTGTTGCATAGTGAAGTTTCGCCTGAGCAGTAGCAAGTTCTTAGAGGCAGAGAGTTCTGTCCTTGTTGGAAATGCTGGTCTTTTGTAGACTTGTTGGGGTTCGTTTGTGTCATGCCACCTCCGTTGTGTGCCGTAGCTTTCTGTTGGCCCTCATGACGCATTAGACACTTGATTTTGCAGCCAAGGTCCAGGCTAGAGACAAGGTCTGCAAATAAGTAGCAATGGGTTATTGAATATATAGTTACTAGGTTTCTTTTTATTCAGAGTGACTTTAGAGATGTGAACTTTGGCAGAAGAGAGAGATTGCGGTGTTTCTGCTCACCCCACAGCAGTTGCTTGAAACTGAACTACTTATGTGCTTGTTATGTTTGCTGGCTGTCAGTGCGAATGAGCGGAGCCATTTTAAATTGAAATCTGCATTCTGATGGAGATTGGGGTTGGGTGAGAGAGCTGAGCTGAGATGGGACAAGCTGAGGTGAGACAGAGTCCAGGATCAGGATCAGTTTCTTTAGTAGGGCTGAAGCAGGACATCTCTTCGGGCGAATGGTCCTGCTTTTGGATCCTTCAGGAGGAGTTCTGCCAACACTGAGGAGCATGCCGTTGCAGCCCCTTCTTGGGGCCGAGCCCACACTGCTTCCTCAGTGGTCACGCAGCCTGCAGGGATCTTTGTAAACTTCCTCTTCCAAGCAGGACAGGAAGGCAGGCAACCTTCTGTTTTTTTGTGCTGGGTTAATTTTTGTTTGTATAATAGTGACAAAGATGGTATAGTATAGGAATTGGTTATTTTCAAGTATAAAGGTTGCAATTTTTATCTAAAATTTTTCTTTATCTGAGAAAGTGAAAAGCTAAAAACCAAAAATATACAAATATCTATTTGCAGTTAGACATTCTAAACCACACATTTGATTTTATCAGTCACATTAACCTCAAAGAACATAGCTGTGTCCCGATTTAATAAGAGATATTAAATACTTATCAGAACAGGCTAAAAATAATAGAGCAGACCTATATTTGTATCCTTTGGCTTGACCTCGAGGTACCCTTAAAACACTCTAGGGTCAACCCCCTAACATTGAATTGAGTGAAAAGAATGCACCCTAGATCCCACCCAAGGAAGATTATATTTTGAAGTATTTAGAAGGACTTTGTTATAGCATTGTGTTCAACTATATCATGATTCTTGGGACTTAAGGGTGATTTTTTTTATCTTGTTTTTTTGTTTTCCTTCATTTTTAATATTTTTTTAATTTTTTATTTTTTAAATATTTTAGATTACATAAATGCTACATGATAAATATAGGGGATTCCCATTTGCCCCCTCCCTACTCCTCCCACACTTTCCCACATTAACAGCATCCTTCATTAGTGAGATACATTTATTACAATTGATGAACACGTATTGGAGCATTGCCACTATGTAAATGTTCATAGAGTTGTGTTAGGCTGCACGACTTTCAAATGCAGAAAGTCCTGTTTTGGAAGTGTTTTGATTATATCAGTGTGCTTATTATTTGTTTAACCTTTTTCAAAGGCTGAGAAAGATGAAAAAGGTGTCAGAAGGGTTGTTGGGATAAGTATGTTTGTTGATTTCTCTACTAGATCTTTCAGTAGTAGATTGAAATTGGATGTACTATTAATAGGTCATTTGTGTGATTCTGGATCCTGTGGTTGAAGTCATGCTCATTCTGTATGGATATTTGAAACACCATATATATGCAGACAACTCTGTGTACCGCCCCTCTTCCCTTTTGTGTCTCAGAATCCAGTGGTCAGCTGCCTCTTGATGTCTGTATTTCTATTTTTCAGAAGCATAACGATACTTTCCTTGCCAGAGAAGAGGCTCTTAATTCTTGCCCCTGAAATCTATTCTTGCTCCATTCTTCCCTGTCTTAATAAACATGTTGGATCTTCGCCCACAGGGTTATTCCTGCGAGAAACCAGAGTCTTCTTGATGATTCTGCCACTGGGGTGTGTCCTGAATTCCTGCCCTTCCCATCCTCTCAGTTGCTTCTGCCCTGGCCTGTGTTAACTTCATCGCCCCGAGCTGTGGGAGCTGCCTCCTGACTGGCCTGCCTTTTTCCACACACCTTCATCCTCCACTCAGTAGCAGAGAGATTTTATGAAAACATAAGTCTGATCTTATTTCCTGGTTTACACTCCTTGTGGCTTCTTAGGAGACTTGGATCCAGCCCAAACTTCTGGACACGGCCTGGAAGGGCCTATGTGAACCTGTTTCCCCTGCCCCCATCCGGACGTGGCCAGTGAACTGGAGCTCATCAGTGGTCCAGCTAGTTTGGCTCCTCAGGTCCTTAGACACCAGCCTGTCCTGTGAGGCCTTTGCTCCTGCCACTGCCTCTTCCTGGAACCACCTTCTCTCTGTTCTCTGCCTGGCCAGCTCCTTAACCCTTAGGTCTCAGCTTCAGGGATCTCTCCTCTTCCCAGTCCAAATGGTTTCCCCCTGTTATTCTGTCCCCTAGCCTTCTCTTCTGATTTTGCACAGCATTTACTGTAATTTGTAATTATATAGTTTGATTTCTGTCGTCTTTGCTAGTTTGTAAACTTAACATGGGTCAGGGATTATGTCAGGTGTTTTCTGCTTGGCAAATAGCTGGCACAAATGGTTATTACTTTAGTGAATGGATAAATTCTGTTTGGGTTAGCTTTGATTATTTTAAAGACTCCTTCAGAGCTAAAACCCTGTGCCTAATATATTGTTTTGTGGGCAAGTCTAGTTTAAGACTCATTGAATTGTCAGGAAAAAAAAAAAGCTTTCATAGCAGACTTGTAGCCATTCTAATTTTGTGGGTTCTGTGTTATGTTTTTCTTCTTAGGATAAAAGTATATCTCCAGGGTCTTACAAAGCACTCCACATATAGTGAGTAGTTAATAAATAATGAACATTTATGATGTTTCTTTGATCTGGAGATATTGTCAATTCTCTTAGCCATGTATAGTAGATATTAGTGTGGAGGTTGTGATTTTTTTGGTACTATTGTTTTTTTAGTTTATTTTTTCCAATTCTGGTGTAGAAATAAATTGATTTTTGTATAACGACTTTTTTTCCTGACCGTACTATAAATTCACTCATTAGCTGGAATAATTGTTTATGCATATAGAATAGCCACATGGAAAACAAGTAATTTGATCCACACTTCACAGCATTTAAAAAAATCAATTCCAAATGGAATAAAGATTTAATGTGGAAAAAAAAATCATGTTTTTGTTCTGATGGTTTGATTTCCAAAGAAACATGCAATCATGTAATCTGCAAATACTGTTTCTAGCTTTTATTTCTTTTTCCTGCATTTTTGCCCTGACTAGGACCTCAATTCTAGTGCTGAGTAGAAGTGGTGAGAGGAGGGAGAAGTCCTTGTCTTCTTCCCAGCCCTAGAGAGAAAAGTTTTCAGCATTAAACATGTTAGCTCTAGATTTGTTTTTTGAAGATATCCTTTATCAAATTGACAAAGTTTCTTTTATAATTCCTAGTTTTCAGAGGTTGTTTTTTTAAAACCATATAGTGGTGTTCAATTTTGTCAAATGCTTTTTCTGCCTCTATTGAATCATGTTTTTTTCTGTTTTATTTTTATAATGTGGTACATTACATTTTGAATGTTAAAGAACCTTGCATTCCTGGGATAAATTTCACTTAGTCATGATATATCATCTTGTTTATGTATTGCTCGATACAACATGCTAATATTTCATTTAGGATTCTTGTGTCTATGTTCATGAGGATTCCCAGTCTATAATATTCTTGTAATCTTCCTGTCAGGGTTTCATGTCAAGGTTCTGCTGATGTCATAAAATGAGTTGCTAAGTGTTCTTTCTTTATGATTCCCATTATTTGATTCATTTATGTAATGCTTAAGAAAAAACTAAGGTATAATGGTAGAAATGGGAGTAGTAGTTCTACTTGGTAGGGTAGAATTAATTAGAAAGGGACATGAAGATAAAACAATGATGGAACTATTCTTTATCTTGATCTGAGTGGTAGTCATAAGGAGATGTAAGTGTGTGTGTGTGTGTGTAATGTATGCTTATATGTATAAATGTAAAAAAAAGTCATTGAACTCTATATACCTAAGATTTTTACATTTTACTGTATGTAAATTATACCTCAATAAAGAACTATTAAAAATAAGAATACATAAGCATCTACCACTTAACCTTGCATATCTGAAAATCAAGACATTCTTCATGAAAATCTACTCCGGAACATATTTCTCATCATTATTATTTTTATTAGAGAAGTGAATTTATAAAACAATCATGCATACCATACAGAATTCCAATATCTCATTTATTTGAAAAGGAAAAATTATATACATCAACAGAAAACCCTCAACTATTTCCTAAAACCCAATGAAGGGCCTATTATATAAACAACAAACTATCATGTTAAGATTTCTAATGCTTAAAACTTTGTTTCCGTATTACCACTCAGTATGGTTAACATTTGCTTGTATGTGAGAAATGCGGTTCACTCAACATTACATTTGTAATAGAAGACAGCATTAAATACATTTGCTAGTAAAATGTGGATGAAACCTTACACTAAAATACGAGGCAATTTCCTATAATTATGAAATGAGGAGAATAGGGGCTTGAAGAAAGTTGAGGAAGGAGGTGAGAGCAGCTGGAAGCAGCCATTGTTACCGTTTGGATTTGGGTGATGAAGGGGCAGCTCAGGTACAATGTCTGAATCTGAACAAGTTAGGGGCTCAGGCACACAGGTGTGGCCCCAGAGAGCCGGGAGGACATGAGGAAGTTCTTTGAGTAGTTGGTGCTCTAGGAGGGACGCGTTGCCCACTGCAGCTTAGTTTACACCCCCATTGGTCATTTGCTAGATTTCTTGGTAAGATCCTGTGAGAGGCGCCAGGGTATTTATAGAAGAAAGTCACTTTCCAGGGTTGGGTTCCCCTTCATGAACACTGAACCTGCATTTCAAACTCACTGTGGATGATCCTGAGGTCCTACAAATTTTATTTGGATCGTAGCTTGAGACTCTTTCACATATCCTTTTGTTGACAATAATGTAGTGAGTTTGGCGATATAAGTGTAAATTTTCCTTACATGTATATTCACCTGAAAATGTTATATTGAGAGATGTGTTCTGTACAGTTTGTCTTTAAAAGGGAAAACGGGGAAAAACCAGGCAATTGTTAGATATTCTGTGGGTGATTCTAGCGTGTTATATCTCCCCAAGTTTTGTTTTGTTAACCACTTTTTAAAAAAGAAATAAAATACTGCCAGAATATCATATATTAATATTACTTTTTGACTGAAAATCTTATTGTTTATTTTGTAAAGTAGGCAGAATCATTGAAAAGGTAACAATCCCAGACTGTTGAGTATTCTTCTTGTTTTCATTTCTACTTAAGTTCTTGGTGCCATGGTATATTGGTGATATATTTTCAGTTTAGAAAAATACACGTTTTTATAGGTCAAGGTTTAGAGGAATGTTTTAAAAGAACACTGCATTTAATTTAGCTATTAAATTTAAGACATTGCAAATATACCAGATGTTATAGTAAGAATGGTAATCTGTTGTTTCCTTCTTTCACAAAGATTCCTAAACATAAGAAGTGTAACAGGGAAAATGCTAATTAGGGCTAAGGTGGGACTTTTGAAATAATTAAATAGGAGGTTCTTGCAAGATTTACATTTAGAAAATAATCCTCTACTTAGAAGTTCCCTTTTCTTGGCCTAGAGAATTCAGTCCATCCTTCTTATAGAGCACTATCATCTGTTGAATGCTAACTTGGTTTAATACATCTTGAAGCACTTCCTCAGTATCTCAACTCACAGGGCAGGTATTACTCTGTCCCATTTTACAGATGAGTAGCCTATTGAGCTGTAAGGTGGGGAGCCAGGTAGTCTTAGCATTACTAAGCCTTGTGTACTGCTCCTCAATCAAGATCTTGCTCAAATGTCACTGCCTGTAAAAGCTTCCCTGAGATAGTTAAAAATTCTCTAGTAAAATTTCCAACCTTCTTAAGTTATGGCCTCAGAAATTATATTGGACTTGTTCTTTTTAATCTATTTTTGGGAGTTAGGTGAAGTTTTAACTGTTCCTGTAATCCACAGGGTGCCTTCCTCATAGTAATTAAATGAATGGCTCATGGTAGAGATAATGTATTCTTGATATGTGTACCCTAACCATTTAAAGTCTTCAAAGCTGTGATAGTTGAAATGCTACTGTAATAAATTGTCTATTTCCCCTATGGGTTGTCTGCATATACAGTTTAAAAAACTTCATTATGGAAAATTTCTCATAAAACATGGTATTTGAACACATTCTTGTACTGAAAATTGGGGATTAATTCAAAGTTGGTATGCTTTCTCTCTCCTTGGCTCCCAGAATCTTGTCTGCCAGGCTTCTCCCTAACCTTGGTGAGGGGATCTCCAGTGAGCTGAGAGAGGAGATTGCATCCATGAGAGAGGAAGTACATTCAAAGAACAAGAAAGAGTTCTTAGAAATCAAAAGTAAGAAAGCAGAAATAAACCCAGTAGAAGCATTGGAAAATAATGTTGAAGAAATACCTCAGAACATGGAAAGGAAAGACAGACGAAGGAGAAAGAAAGAAAACTAGATGATCAGTCCAGAAGGTCCAACATCCAGATAATAAGAGTTGCAAGAAATAAAAAAGGATAAAATCACCTAAAAAATGATGCAAGAATATTTCCTGGAACCAAAGGATAAGAGTTTCTGGATTGCAGGTTCCCAAATATTGGAGACCCCTGCAGCTGCCTCTCTGACTTCCTTCTCCCTCCTACCAGCAACTGAAACGGCCTACTTTTGGTTCTTTATAGCACTTTTAATTTTTTTTTTTTCTATTTTCCAATCTTATACTTTTTCCCCTTCCATTTCTTTAAATTAGAGTAGTTGTAGATTTACAGAAAAATCATGAGTTCTCATATCCCCCTCTTCCCAACAGATTATATTAACATTTTGCAGTAGTGCGGTATCTATGTTACAATTGATGGGACCAGTATTATTATGATATTATGATATTATCAGCTATAGTAGTTTACATCAAGATAGACTCTTTCTGTTGTACAGTTCTATGTTTTTTTTTCCAATTTTTATTCTGGTAACATATATATGACCTAAAATTTCCCATTTTAACCACTTTCAAATATACCATTCAGTGGTTTTAATACATTTATTACTTATTTAATAATTACATAATCATTTTGATCTTTTTTTTTTTTTTTTTTAATCTTTCCACCCTCCTTTCGTGTTTGCTATCTCCAGGGATGAATCACTTTCCCACTCAGTTGCCCATGACCAAACAATGGCTGCTGATTTTCTCATTACATTACATTACAATACAGTACAGTACAGTACATTACATTACAGATGTAATTTTTTATATGGCTTACTACATTTGTAATTAATTAATCTTGAATGCATACATCTTTCTATCTCCCCTAACTAGACTGAAAACTCTTTCAGGGTGGGATTATATCTTTTTTTAAAAATTCAGCTTCTATATCCAAATACCTTTTACAGTGCCTAGCATAGTAGTTGGCTCAATTACAGTTTTTAGAATTAATGTGAGAGAGGTGTGGCGCACTCATTTGCTTCCAGGGACAGGCATGAATGAATGAAGCAGGCTGGCAGTGATAAATTGTAACTGGTACTTGGTTGAAGACAATAGAGAATGGTAAGGACTGGCAAATGGGAAGGAAGCTGCCACTCAGCTTCAGTAGGGACTGCCTTGCAGTAAAGTGGCACACTAGTAATTGACTTTTCTGAGTTGTCACAGGCAGCAGGGTTTGGTGGAAAGGATTGTGATCTCTGGAGCTGGCATGCCTGGGATTGAATACTGTGTAGTTGATATGTGGCCTTGGCAAGTCACTTCTCTCTTCCCACACCTGTAAAATGGGAAAAATGGGGTTCCTATGAGGATGAAATGATGTAGTTTTTAAGTGCTTATAACAGTCCCAGCATAGTAAATGCTGCATAAATACTTATTTAAATCAACCTCTGGAAGCTTCTGTTCTAGGTTCCAACCCGTCCTGTCTCATGGGCAGCTTCAAGGATAAGAAGTTCCAAATCAGGTCATTGTAAGTCAGTTGCTGCATATTTGAAAGATCACTCTTTTTTATGCACAACAGTTTAGCTCCACATTGGGAGTTATTGCCTTTAAGTTGTTTTGAATTTGCAAAGTAACTCCCTTCGCCACAAACAAAACAAAACAAAACAAAGAAACAAGAGAGCATGCCTACAGGTCTATGGGAGTGTTTTCTCAAAGGTAAATTTACTTTTCTTCCTTAGGAGCACAAAGACTCAGTTAAAGTTATGAAATTATAGTTTTTCTCAAAAGTCTTCAAAGATCCCAGATCAAAACATCCAGGTCCCGTGTGTGCTTCCCACTCGTCACCCCTGTACCCCTTAGCCTGAGAGCAGACGTGGGGGGACCAAGGCTTATTTCCCCCTTCAAGGCTTATTTCTCCCTTCCAGAGTTAACTTCCAGAATTCAATTCTCCCTGTTCCCATCCTTCACTCTACGCATTCTGAAATGAGCTGTCCTAGTAACACATACCAAACCGAATTACCTTTTTTAATCTCCTGCGCAGTCTCCTTCCCTAAACAAACACTATCTGACCTCGCCTTTTGTTTCCTTTATCAAGGGATGTATCACTTTCCCACTTAGTTGCCCATGACTAAAAAATGGCTGCTGACTTTCTCCCCTTTACCCTTATATTTGCACATTAATCAGTCTCTGTCCTCTTGGCTTTTTTGTCCTCAAATCTTTTTACTCCTCAGGCCATAGTTATATCCAGTCTGGATGATTACAGAAGCCTTGTAATTGGTCTGATTGGACTTCATTGCTGCCCATTGTGTTCATATCCTAACACCAAGTGCAAGACTGGGCTCCTTATGTGACTCTCCAGCTTGTCCTTGACTTTCTTACCTGCCACTTGGATTAAAGCCATATTGGCTTTCCCGTTTTGTCTCCTGTGTCATTCTTAAACTATACTTGCACCCAGACCTTTGTGTGGTATATAACTATTGCTCTTTCTTAAGATCCAGTTAAGCACTCATAATCTGTTGGAATTCCTTCCTGATCACCTCTAACTCTGGGCATTGCAGAGTCTTTCCCCAGCCTTGCCCCCTTGCGCCATGCTCTTAGTGCACTTGTCTGTGGTTTTTCTTTCTCATAAGGGCCATAGGGTGGGCCCTTGTTCACCATTCTTTCCCGATTACACAGGACAATGCTTTACACAGTCACAACTCGATATAACTTTGGAGGGGGGGTGTTAGTAGGTGGAAAGTAAATAAGGTGGAAAGTAAATAAATATACTCAAGAATCTTATAATATGCCTTGATAGTTTTGGTACAGGTGACCTAGTGCTGTGGTTCCTAAACTGGCATACAGATCGGTGGTCTTGTTAGTACAGATTCTGGTTCAGTGGATTTGCGTGAGACTGGAGGGGCAGCTTTTCTGAGCAGCTCCCAGGTGTTCCCACCTGCTGTTCCTCATACCACTTGGAGTGGCTAGTGTCTAGGATACAGTGGAAGTGCAGACCTTGGAGCCAGACTTGCAGGTTTTACTAGCTTTGTAAACTTGGGCAAGTTCCTTAGCCTTTCAATGCCTCGGTTTCCTCCTCTGCAAAAGGAGATTACTAATAGGACCCACCACAGAGGGTTAGCATGTGGATCAAATGAACCAATGAACTAATGTATGTGAATTCCCCTGCAGTGACCCTGCCTCTGATTTGCTGTTGTCCTCAGCGTCGTCATTATATTACACAGCACTTTATACATTTTATAGTCCCTATACATATATTTATATTTAATCCTTGCGATCATCTTGTGAAATCAGTGGTCTTACTCTGTTTGCATGAGATAATGTGTATAACAAATCTGGTTAGATGCCTAAAACATCGTCAGTATTCAGTAAAAGGGTTGTTGTCTATGATTTGTTCTTACTTGGAATACTAGACACAATTTTGTCTTATTTAATAAAAGTAAGATCTATTCTGTCTTTAGTTGAAGTGAGACTTTAGTTATGTATTTTGGTAAATATCTGCCAAATCACCAGTCTTTCTGTTGTGTGGCCTTATGTGCTAGACACCAGGGCCATCAAAAGCACTTACGTTCTCTCCAGAGAGTTCCCTGTGTCTTTGCTCTCCTTTACAGCCAGACTCCGTGCTTTACTTTACTCACTGTCTGCACCTCCTTTCTTCACATACTCTCTAACCCACTTTAAACAGGCTTCCCTCTCCACCATTCACTGCACTGACACCACTCTTTGAGAGTCACCAAATATCTTCTCAATGACCAAAGCAAAGGTCAGTTCTCAGTTCCTATTTTGACCAGGCAATACAAGTGCCATCCCTTTCTTCTCAAAACATTTCCTTGACTTGGCTTCTGACAGTCACTCTTGGGTACCTCCCCAACCACTGACTGTAGCTGCTGCTTTTCCTCTGCCGTTCCTCCCCATCTCTCCTCTAAAGAGTGTGGATAAGCTCTGGCCTCACATGGCCACAACTCAGCCACTTAGCAGCTTTGTGTCCTTCGAAGATACAATGCCTTTCAGCCTAGAGTTTTCAAATAGCTGCGTAATGGAACTAGTACCACCCACCTCAAATGGTTATGAAAATGAGATTAAATGAGGTAATGTATGCTTGCGTATTGCATGTGGAGCCACTCTGTAAATGGTAACTGATTATTTTTTGATGAGTCTTGGTCCTGGCAGATATTTACCTCCCTTAGCTGGACTGTTGACCTTAGAGCTGGGATCTGTCTTTGAGTTTTAGGAGATCTGCAGACTGAAATTGTATACAAAATGTTGTGTTTATTCATGTCTGTCCGTTTGGCCATCGCTGATTTTCTTAGGATTTTTTTAAGTGTTCATAAATTATTCATCAATTACTTTTAAGGCCTCAATATTAATTAGAAAGCTTAGGAATTTATTTGAAGTTGATTTTAAGGACTAATGAATATAAGTCAGAAATATGACCTTTAAAAAATTTTGCAGTTACTTCAAATAAAGTGAATGTAGATCTACATTATCTGTCATTGCCTGAAATCAATCTTTTTGATAAAGGCAGTAGTTGTTATATAGGTAGTTCTTGCTCTGAATTATTCCAATATGTACAAATTTCATTTACCATGGTTTAGTTAAATAAATCAGTCCTTCAACAATATGATTCAAATCTGTTACCTTGATATACTAACTGTGAGTAATTGCATAAAAACTCAGTCTGCAAATCACTGGTAGATAATAGATGCACATCATCATCAGTGACCAATGATGTCATTTCTTTTTTTTTTTTTAAGATTTATTTATTTATTTATTTATCCCCCC